>JASCZW010007278.1:0-70054 GCA_034211315.2 Aedes japonicus
AAGGGAACGTCCATTAATTACGTCACGCAAAAGTGGCTTTTTATAACCCCCCCTCCCCTTGACATGTTTTTTGAATGAACCTTCAAATTTTTTTGTATGGATCGTCACGTTTTCTCAGAAACACCCTCCCTCCTACCACGTGACATAATTAATGGACCTTCCCTAAGTAAAAATGTATTCTTTGGATCTAGAGAAATGATTACTTACCTACTAACTTATGTTCGATGGTGAATGACTTCCCGATGTGTCAGTTTTTGAAATGCCTAACTATGTGCTTTCGCACACGGTCGTTACTTCGATGCTTGTATGAATGGTGTGTTACTTTTATTACTTTTTTTTACGGTATATAGCGCTTATGGTTTAAGTATACTACATTGCATCCTCCCGGATGGGTCCTCCCGGAACAGATTATCTTGCGTCGGTAAACATTATTGCCACTGTAGATCTATCAATTAAAAAGTGTGACTTATGGACTTGCTAGCTCACCGTTCTAGTTAAACCGCTCAACAAGCTGGCCGAGGATAAAGGCCTCGCTGCTGCAGTATTTATAAAGCGCATCTAACACAACTATTTATCGAGACCTTCAAAATATGCTTCAGTTTCAGCAATCACTTCTTCATCTGAGCCAAATCTCTATCGACAGAGTATCTTTTTGAGCTCTGAGCGGAGCCAGTAGTCGCTGGGGGGCAGATCTGGAGAACACGGTGGGTGCGGTAGCAATTCGAAACCCAATTTGACCATTTTTGCGGCTGTTTTTATAGACTTGTGCACGGTTCATTGTCTTGGTAGAAGAGCACTGTTCTTACCGGTACCGTTGGAGAAACCCTGGACTCTAATTTGCTCTCAGGCAGTACAAAAAATCACACGCGATTTATAATGCAAAAGACACTTTGTTGTAAACAATAATTTTATTGCCAAACGAGCGCACGATCGAACTCTAACTAACTGCCCAGTGTATATGAAACGATACACAAGGGTCAGTGTGGTGAATATCACAGCGCGAATGATACCGATCATAATAGATCGGTTCTATAACAAGCAATAGGTTATCCGACTGATAAGAGTGAGGGAGAGTGCTACTGTGTCGAATGTGTGGAACATGTTCAAGTTGCCAGATATGGTGATTTGAGTTAATCCTAAACAAGCACGTTTTTCTTCTTCAAATGAGGCCTTTTCTGAGAACAGTTGGTTTTTAGTTCTCTCCCGGCTTGTGCGTTCGTCTCTGCGTCGGATTATTATCAATCGAGTTTTCGGATTTCATTTTCGTGTAATTTGCTAATGAATGCACTAAAAATGAGTATTGATGAGACCACTAAATTAGATTTTTATAATCGTGAAGGTTCTGTGCACAGGAGGGGGGAAAATTATGTTTTTGTTTTACATATGAAAATTAAGTGACGCTCGAATGGAAGCAAAATTTTTGAGAATTTAGGTAAATGTATATCTCAAGTGTACTGTGTATTTGCTTATTCGTCGTGAAAGAAATGCAATGTGTTGGATTAATTGAAATTCTGAAAATATATTTAGTCAAACAGCAGCATTCGGAAATCATCAAGGTGAGTTATATTATAATTCATGCTCTTTCAGATCAAAAACTTTTTGCTAAGAGAGATTAATAGGATCTGTAAAGAACAGGCGAAGATCAACCACAACTGCTGCCAAACTTATCGGCGTGATTGTTTTTAAATATTAACTAAAATATTTTCCTTTTTAATGGAATAGGTTGATCATCCAGGATTTTGTTGTTCGGCAAGAAAACATCATCGTTATTTTGTTTGATAAAATTTGCATATCAGAAACCAGGGAAAGAGGTTAGAAAATAAGTTTTAGTATTTTTATGGTTGGGTCATCAGCCAGGCTATAAGACTTATTGATTAAAGACACCTTTTTTATACGTTATCGGCTAATTCATCCCTACCATCCTTAGATTGTCTCAATCGCCAATATTTAACAGTTTTACAATCACTGAAAGAGCAGCTGTACGATGTGAGATTATTGTTTCGATAACTTAACAATATGTTTACCCTAGAAAATGTCTCACATCAAATTTCATTTCAAGGATATTCGAAAAAAAATAGAATTTCAACGAATTTCAAAGCATTGATGATGCCGTTGTGCGTGATATAGGACAGAGTAACAACAGTCAAATTTGACTTAATTTTTATGTGTAATCGTGATAAAGTCGCGAAGAACTCCTGAATTTGCGGATCTGTGCTGTTCGTTTTCTTGGAAGGCTACATTGTTTTGACGGACTGGTTCACATGTTGCAGAATTTTCTCCTTGCGTGTATTGGCTAACACGATTTTGGTAGGACTTCCAGAGACTGATTCCTGATGCTTCGAATTGTGCTCTTTAACTCGATGTTTGCAATGATAAAAGACACCTTCAAATCATTGTAACTTTTGAAATATTGCACGTAGGAATGAAAAATTTCACTGTGGTATAGCTGAGAGTCTATGATGAAAAAGACTATGATTGATGTTTACATTTCATGTTTAGTATTCAAGATGGCGACGAAAGAAAAACAAGTGCTCGAGCGAATTTTGTACGGGCGTACGGCAAATCCCGACTTGTCAATATGGGACCTTGCAAAAACATTGGATTTGCCTAAATGCACTGTTCACGATGTGCTCAAATCATTTTCGGAACGTTTGACGGTGGAGAGGAAACCGAGAAGTGACAAAAACATTGGACGCGCTGATCCTGTCATGGACCGAAAGGTGAAAATGATATTAACAAAAAACCCAAATCTCTCCTTTCGAACGGTGGCTCGTAAAATAGGGATGTCGCCTGGCTTAGTCCAAACATAAAAACAACGTTTGGGACTTAAGTTGTATAAAGTAAAAACAGTTCCAAATCGCAACGACAAACAGAACTTGGCAGCAAAATCACGGGCTCGACGTTTGTACTGCGAATATGTGACGAAGTTTTCATGCGTTGTTATGGACGATGAAACTTATGTCCTGGATGATTTCAAGCAGCTTCCAGGGCTGACTTTTTACTCTGCTATGGCCAGAAATGCTACAGCTGAGCATTTCAGAACGAAGAAGGCATAGAAATTTCCCAAAAAATACTTGTGTGGCAAGCAATTTGCACGTGTTGCAAAAAGAGTAAATCTTTCGTTACTACAAGCACAATCAACAAGAAGATCTATCAGAAAGAGTGTCTGCAAAAGCGATTGCTACCCTTCATCAAAAGTCACAATGAAAAACCTTTGTTCTGGCCCGATTTGGCATCATGCCACTATGCTAAAACTGTGATGCAGTGGTACCAATCGAGAGATATTGGGCTCTGATGAAGCGGAAGATTTCTGGAAAGAAGCAAGAAACTTCCAGCATATTTGGACAAAGACGGCTTCTACGATTTCTGAAGAGTCTGTACAAACCCTAATGGAAGCGCAAAGTTCGAAAATTTTATGCAAATACCGAATAACTATGTTTTATCTTCACGAATTGTTAAAACACTTCCCATGAATCTGAAATATACAACTACGACAGAAATATAATGCGAAATTTATGTTTTATTCATGCTTTGAGGTGTCCTACCTATGCAACTGTGTGGGAGTGACTGGCTCTACTCAGATTTCTTGAAAGCAAATTCATTTGCCTTGAACGTTGTTCCGTATTGACAGTCAAAGTAACTGCATGAATGGTTACTACAGAGAGCCGCTATGCTATAGGCCACGGATGGAAATACGCCGACAATTCCAGCTGAACAATGCATTAAATACGCGACCAACCGTTTCAACTCAGTTTTGAGTCGTTTTTGACGCACTTTCATCAAAAGTGGAGTCACTCAAATTTGAGTAAATGTTAGTGGCATTGACAAGTCGACAAATCAAAACCATCCATCTGATTTGAGTCGATCTTTTTGATTTGTCGACTTGTCAATGCCAGTAACATTTACTCAAATTTGAGTGACTCCACTATTGACGAAAGTGAGTCAAAAACGACTCAAAACTGAGTTGAAATGGCTGGCCGTGTATGTTCTAATTAACATTGAAAGATTCTCTTTGTCTACTGTACCTTTCGTTTATAGTTTGTATATTAAAAGATTTGCTGATGCTTTTGACGTATTGGATCTTCGATTACACTTTATATTACCTCTACCGTGGGTTGAAAACACTTGAACATGTTTTTACATAGCTGTAGGAATGCAATGTTTCAGCTTTATGGCTTTTAGGAAATGTGCCGTTCCATTCAGAAATACTGGTAATGTTGGTCAACGGATCTCACAGTTACATTAGCGCTCAAAATGGAAACGACTGACGAATAACGTCCATCCTGGAGCCCTCGTTTTCCTTAAGAAGGAAAATCATCCACCATTCACGTAGCCTCTCGGATGCACGATAAAACCAATGATTTTTCTTGGATTGATCCTCCAAACGGTGCGTTTGTTGGAATTATTTGTTATGGTCCGTGTGACATGGGTTTCCTGTAATTGTTCTCAATACCTTTTATGTAGTTAAGGCATTCCAAGGAAAATGTGTCGATTAAAATATATTTTTTTAATTTGTCATTTCCAATTTTTCTTGAATATTACACAGTTGTTCCCTTGACTAAACATGCCGTTTTGCCATAGTAGCTCCTTATGTTGTATCACGACTATTCCAAAAGGGTATTTTTGAAGATGGCTTTTGATAGTTAAAGAAAATTGTAAGACCAAAACGGTTAGTTTTATTGGTATGATGCCTTCGGCAAAGTTGTAGTTGATAAATTGACGTCACTGGTAATACGCAGCCTGCGCCGAGTCTTCATGGGGACCTAATAGTATGGATTATAATTTTTTGCCACTACCTCACACCTTTATTTCCTTACTCACGATCACTCACGCCCCTGAACAATAGGTAACCGAAACAACAGATACCGAACTGCTATAGAACAATAGCAGTTCGCAACAAAGCATCGAACGTGGACTCGCACCGTCAGATCCCATTCTTTCAATTAAGAACTAGATATGGTGTTATGGCGAGTATTGTGAGCCAATAGTACGGGTCAAAACGAACGATCTACACCCACAGATCCATCCTGCATCATCAGCTTTATTTTTTTTCGCTCACTCGATCACTCGCGCCATCGAACAATAGATAACTTGAACAGTAGATAATACGCTGTATCCGATAATAGAATAGTACCACCGTTCACTACCAATGCTCGAAGCAGACCTGGAGTACTGCCTCTTTTGTTTGATCACTTAAAGGTATGGCAGATAAGCGGACTTTCGACGAAAGTTCTTTATCGCTTATCTCTATTGCTTTGGTGACGAAGAATTTGTCAGCTTTTATTCTTCCGTAATTTTATTGATTGGCCATAACCTTAGCAAAAACGATAAAATAAACAATTTATTACATCTTGAGGTAGTTGGATCTGAATAAAATGTGAATGCAATAAAAATATTTAACCAAAACTCTTCTGTAACTTCTGCAACGTAAACCTGAAAATTTGAGCAAACCTTATTCATAGTTTATTATATACATCTGTCATAATTCAGAGGCGTCCCACCGATGGATCGCTAAAAAGCTTGGAATTGCAAATTCAACTGTGTCTCGTCTCGTGTGATAAGAACCTTCAAAGAGCGTCCTAAAGGAACGAATGGAGTGGTCGTAAAAGCGATCGAATGAACAATCAAATGGCCAGGGAAGTGGTTCAACAGTTCAAGAACCGTCCAAACATGTCAATTCGAGCTGTCACTAAAAAGGTGTCGGTTTTATGTAGAAAACCATGAAGCGTGCTGGATTATACGTTATCAAGGCGCAAAAGCCCCAAGCTGGAATGAAAAGCAAGACATTACTGCGAGAACCTGCAACTATACACGAAGCTGCTCAACAAATCGTGTTACATAGTGATGGCTGACGAAAATTACGCCTAGGCCGACTTCCGCCAACTTCCTGGGCAATAAATACGCGTGCTTTGAAAAACGCGACTGTACATTTTGTTCCGATTTTTCATGCAATTACCCTGCCAACTGGTGGTCGGTCTTCCGGCCAATAGTCAATATAATACTAGTTACCCATATACTGTGACCATTTGACAACTCCATCAATTTGTTTACGGCAGCTATGGCGAGAACAATGAAAGCACTTCGATCTATGGTTAGTGCGGGCACTCAGGATGAAAAATAAATTGAATAGTATAAATATTGTTATTCATAATTCATTAGTAGTTCTTCATTCCCTGAACATTTCAAGAGAATTCTATAATCGGTTTAATTTTGATGAGTTACTTTTGTTTGTTTAGAAAATCAGATATGTCCTTTTTGAATATGTTGTCGCGTATTCAAACACGAATCATCTTATAGGATCATCTTTATTGCAATCATTACACAGAAAAACATAATTAATTTTAACAAGCGAGTAATATATGCCTTCATTTAATTCCAAGTCGAAAGTGGCATCAACAACGGAATTGTTTGCAATCTTTCATGTGCCATACAACAATGTCGCAGTCTTTCATACAACAGGCTATATTCAGGCGATATCTGGCTAAAGTTTACATGAAGTATGCTATTATTTTCCGCCAAACCTAGCATTCCGTTTATGTGCATTAGATAACGCAGAAAATTATATATGTCTTTTTATCTGTGTATGCTTTCTCTAACGAGCTGCTTTTGTATAGGATTTGATTAAATTGGATGAAATTAGATTTAAAATAAAAAAGTATTATTATTTACTAAGCATATCTATACACTTAGATATTTTTACAGAAATCTGTAAAATTATACCGACTTAACGGATTTCGGTGAAATTTTACAGTTATCTGTAAACAAATTACCAAAATTTTTAAAATTTTACCGAAATCCGTTAAATTGGATTACCAAACGTTCAGCTGTTAGGAATTCGGTAAAATTTTATAGATCTCTGTAAAGAAAAATCTAAGTGTGTACGTTCACCAGAAGTTCAGTTTCTGATAAGAATGTTTCATTCTTTCATTACAGGTAAGCGGTTACTCATTCTTTCATTACATTTTTCAAATTTCTGTGACGAAAAGAAGGTAAGTCTAAAAGTAAAAGTCCAAAGATAATCAATCAGAACGATTCGAGCGAGTCAAAAATAGAGAAGTAGTAAGAACGACAGTTGAGGATAGTCAAGCAAGATTGTCAGTGAGATTGTACTGTTCAATATCTCAGAGTGTCCGAATGTTGTCCGTATAACAAATAAGGATTGAAATTATATTTTATTGATCAATAAAAGAAACAATTTTCTTTTTCAGGTATTACTAAATGTTTACTAGAAACCAGCTCCAATTATTAATCTTGAAATGACCACCCCACTCTGAGATACACGTCTTCAATTGTTATGCGAAATTATTCACGATGGCCGCTGGTACTTCTACAGTGCATAAACTTTTAGAAAATGCGATTTAAGATGCTTCACTGATATTTGCGGTAATCTGTAAGTTCTTGATTCCAAGATGAACCATACCGTATAGTCCACTGGATTGACATCCGATGAGCTGGAAGGCCATGCCTCTTTGGTAAAAATAAAAGGGCCACGTACACTCATTTTTTTAAATCTCAGACTCCCTTCCCCCCTTGTAGACATTTTTCCATACAAATTAACGATAAACTGTATGGTTTGCCTCGATTTTTTTTTCGATGAATATCAATGGGTTTTACCGGTGTAACTTAATCCAGCCTAAACCTTGACAGAACGGGGATGATTACTCGTATAAATATTTTCTCGGTTATTGGAAACAGTAATTTTTTTAACAATAAACAGCACCAGAGGCGATCCTCTAAAGAATCTTTGACTTGTCAAACCGATTTGCTTTCAGGGTGTTATTCAAATAATTGGTTATGCAGAATTTATTTTGAACGGAGACCGAAATTTTCGCCTACTTGAGAAGAGAAACGTCATTTTTCACCCGCTTGAAAAAACAGATGAGAATGTGATAAGCGAGAGACAATTAGACGCTCACAACAGTTTTCGCGAGAAAAGCAACGGCGATTAATAATTTTCGGAGAGCATGAGTAGCTGATAAATTGTGTTTTTTTTTCAGGGAATTCTAGATGCCGATAATTATTTTTCACTTACTTTTTGACATCTGAAAATGCACCAGTCTCTATGCTTGTTTTATTCTGACATTATGGCTTTTCTCCTCATTTACGATATAGGTAGTATGTTTTCAGAGAAAAATGTGACATGAGAAAATATTTCCGTTGAATTTTTTAGAGAGATATTTTCGCATATGCAAGAGAGAGGATAATGAATTATCGGCGGAAAAGGAGAGATGAAAATGTGAACGGTTCGCTACTCATCCACAACCTGCTTAAGAGAGAGCATGGTTTTCACCCAAGTGAGTGAGATTTTCGGTCTCTGATTTTAAGCTTCATATCACCATGAACTAGCACTATATGGTAGCACCATATAGTAGCAACCAAAAATTTCGAAATCTTAAGCTTAATCTTAATCTTGATTTGTCGCCGGATTATCTCGTACATTTGTGAAGTCCAAATGTTGCATTTCCCCCCTCCCATGGCAGTTGTTTAGTATTTCAAGCTCCTGGAATGGTTTTATTGTGTTACTTTTTTGCTATCAGCGATACATGTTTTGCCTGACAAAAAGTTTAACAACAGCATCGCGCAACATGGCTTCTTTTTGTAGGTAGGTATTTGAAATTACTTGTTATGCCTGACAACAAAAGGCCAAAATGTTCAACCATACAGGTTTGCTTATTATCAACCACTTTGGCTGTGTAGCAGGGATGCCCTATTCACAGACATGTCTGTAAATTTGCAGACTTTTCAATTTTATTGCAGACTTTTTAAACGATGCAGACATTTTATTTATGTTGCAGACTTTTACAGACTCTTGAAATATTTTTTAAATATCAAATAAAGGTATTCTATTCAGTTCGGATTTAAAACGTACGCAGTACGCTATATACTACTTAAACGCAGTACAGTAGATACGGTCAGAAGCTTTGTTGAAATGTTTTAAAATATCGTAGGTATCAATTAAAGTAGAAATCATTGAAGAAACGAAAGCGGTGCGCCACTTGGAGACACAATGGACCCGGAGATAAGTATTGTATAGGCCTTTTCCGAGGGTAACATGGAGTCCCTACTTATGGTAGTGTTCAATCCCATGCGTGTTCAAACCCATGCGAAAAATTACTGTCAAAGCGTTGGTAATATTGGTCCTTTGCTATTAAGTCACAACGAAAATCAAGGTTCACAACAATACAAATCATATTTGAGAAACTTAGAGACTTCCTCGAAGAAAAAAAATCTCCTATGGTCAGGTAGAAATGGCTGAGAAGTATTGGGAACAAGCAGTTCATGAAGGAAGAACCTTCAAAAATACATAACCGAAGTACAAGATTATACTTACCAGAATTTCAAGACAGAACTTCCCCAAAAATCAGGAGAGGACTTATCAGAGCTTCAGGAAGAAGTGGAGGGGAGAGGACTTCTCTGAAGTTAGGAATTTTTCAGATGTTTTGGAGTTCTTCCCAAAATTCAAGATTGAACTTCCCAGAAGTTCAGAAAAAAAACTTCCCCAGATTTCAGACGGGAGCTTACCAAGAAGGGCCTATAATTTCTCAAAAATCTGGAAAAATCCTCAGGACGATGCGTCATAGAAGTTCAGAAATAACTTCCCAGAAGTTTCGGAAGAAACTTCGAAATGTTAGTTGAAAATTTCTAGAAGTGCTTGGTAGCTTTTCCAAAGCTCAGAGGAGAACATTCTGCATTTCAGAATAAGGATTTCTCAAAATTCTTTAGGGAGAAAAGAATGAAACTTTCCAGGAGCATTGGGGGTATTTCCTTCTAATTTGATCACGAATAGTTTCGGATCAAACTTCCCCAAAGCTCTGGAGAAAACTTCCCAAAAGTTCAGAAGAGGACTTCTCAGAAGTCCAGGAAGCAACTTCAAGAATAAATTTAAGGGAATTTTCCTAAAAATTTTGGAATAAAATTTTCCTCGCAGTGCTGGATGGGACCAATCAGAAGTTTGGGAAGAATAAGCTCAGGAAAAAACTTCCACAAGTTTCAGGAAGAAACCTACCAGAAAGGGTACTACCTGTAGGGTCAAGAAGGAATATTTCAAAAAAATCAGTAAAGAACTCCTCAGAAGTTCACAAGAGGACTTCTCCGAAGTTGGGAAGAGACAAAAAGTTCAGTTGGAATTACCCAGAAGTGCTAGAGAGCCACACTAAAGTTCCGAATCGTACATTCCAGCATTTCAGAATGAGAACTGCTCGAAGTTCACAAAATCTCAGAAGTTATGGTAGATTCTTTTGATAAAATCAGGAAAAAACTTTCCAGAAGTATAGGGAGATCTTTCTAGTAGTTCAAGCAGGAATTTCTCAGAAATTGATCAACAAATTTCCCCGAAGTTCAGGACAATACTCTCTGAAGTTCAGAAGAGATTATTTCGGCAGTTCAGAAAAGAATGTCTCAGAAGTTCAGAAAAAAATGTCTCAGAAGTTCAGGGAGAAACTTCTATCAACTTAAGAAGATTTTCAAAGAAATTCTGAAGAGTACTTTCTCAAAGTTTTGCAGAAACTTTCCTCCTAGTTCAGGATAAGACCTATCAGAAGTTTAGAAAGTATCTATTGTAAACTAATTTTATAGGAGACTTTCGGATTTAGACAAAAACGTGGCCGTACAGTTCAATAGGCATTATATTACTGGTTAGTGTATAAATGGATATGGTTACAATAGAATCGCTAGGGTCGTTAGGGTGGTCCTTTAATAGGAATTCAAAATAAAATTCAAAATGAGGTTACAACGGACACCACACTACCTATCCCGCCTCGGCGATAATTTCAATCATTGGATTCATCAGAACTGGAACTCTCATTATCGCTAATTTCCATTGACGCGCTGACCGTCCACGGCTTCATTCGTTCCGCTGCAAAGATCGTGGATGTTTTCTTCTGTGTAAGTTGCACTCCAGGAACATCGGCAATCAGGTATCGGTCGTTTCCAAGAGCCCTTCGAATAATGTATGGACCCTTGAAACGTGGCTCAAGCTTCTTGCTGAATCCGGTTGCTTGTGGATCCTTTTCCACCAGCACCAGATCTCCTTCACAATATTTCCGCGCGGGACGTCTCGCCTTGTCGAAATAACGCTTCTGTTTGGCTTGCTCCTTTTCGATTCTGGAACATACTAGATCCTTGACAGCCTCCGAATATCCATCCGAAATTTCCGCAGTAAACATCATAAGCAATTGATTGTGCATAAGGGACTGTTCATAAACCACGTAGACCAAAATTTGCCATTTTCAAACCCCCCCTCCCCCATCGTAGACTTTCGTAGACTTTTTCCAACCCCCCTCCTCATCAAAGTCTACGTAGACTTTGTCAAATTCTTTTTTTTTTAATTTATGGAAAATGTTTAACAATATGTGGCTGTGGCGGTTTGAGGAAAGATTTATGAAATAAAACTCAAACAATCAGGTTATGCAGCTATTCCTTTTTGTTTTGTTTCATAAAAATACCATACATAAAAAATAACAGCAATCAATGCTAAAGATGCCCACACCATGGCTGCTTAAACCAATAACTAAAGTTCATCAGCGGAAGTTCTGGTGGGATTGTTTCTTGGATGTAAAGCCCAATGATTTCGACAAAACGTGATTCTGTCTATAGAACTTGTGTAGCTCCGTTCTCGTCGACCTCACAAATAATTTCTTCCAGGCGTTGCTGCAGAATCTTGAGTGGCCTTATTTCCTTCGATGAAATATCTGCCTTGTGGATGCTTTTGCGTTGATCTGCATTCACTTTTGCCGCAAAATGCAGTCCACAATCAAAGCATTTGCGGCTATTTTTGTTTTTACTTTACATATCAAGTTCAGTTTATCTTCTTTGAAAGTTTTCCAAAGCAAGTTGATGTCTTCACAGACCTGGTTATGTATTTTCTACTTTGTCCCATCCTGCGCTATAGCAATGTTGACAGGTATCACAACCGCATATAACTAAAACCGTCTTCTAAATGTTTGTCAAATGGGAGCAAGTTTACTACTCAATGCTTGACATCATAAACATACTAATGAGTTGGTACCATGGATTTGATCTATCGATGTTTTAAAAAACTAATAAAGAAACACAACCAACACGCTCAAATTGCTGTCTCTTGTTATATTTTTTATGCTCTCGAAAAGATAATTAGAGACAGTAATTTTAGCGTGTAGCATTAAACCCCGTTCACATTGCAACCTACATTACGTGATCTTGATATCAAATGCCACGCAAATTATTTTTGGTGAAAACTAAAGCCTGTCAACGTTAATTTTGGGCACTTTTATTTCAGTGTAGATTTTGAATTATTTCACGGATCGCTGAAACGTTTCCATTATATGACAGTTGAAACTCTCCACTTTATTTCATGGTACAACATGTTAACATTATTGTTACATTCAGTAAAATGGCGTCGAATCAAGTGGACACGCGTTTAGTACGAACGGCGGCAAAATTTAAATTTATCGGTATGCAATCTTGCCAAGAAACTAAAACTACCGAAAAGTACCATGTTTTGTGTTTGCAAATTATTTGACCAGCGCTTGACTGTGGATTGGAAGGTTGGAAGTGGAACAAATCGTAAGTATATACCCGACATATGGACAAGAAGGTGGCAGCCATTATTGATCCGGATCTTTCTGTGCGAAATGTAGCGTGGAAGTCAAAATCATACGTAAAAAAAGTGAAACAGGGGCAAAGACTGAAGGCGTACAAAGTAAAAAAGGTCCCCTACTGTGATGACATGCAAAATTTTACTACAAAAAGTCTTCTACGGTGTTTGACGTACATACTCGAAGACTTTAAATAGCTTCTGGGCCTGGCTTTTTATACCGCAATGCACAGGAGCGCCGTTTTATAGCGTTTCCGGACAAAGAAGGTGTCCACATTTTCGACAAAGTATATGATTAGGCAGGCCATATGTAGTTGTGGTCGAAAATCTAAATGTGTCGTCTCTACCGGCACTATCAATGACGGTGTGTACGAGAATGTCTGCAAAAGTGGTTTTACCGTTTATCAGTAGCCACGACTCTCCAGCTCTGTTTTGGCCTGATTTGACCTCTTGTCACAATACGAAATCCTTCCTGGAATGGTATAAGGTACCAGAGGTCAAATATGTGCCAAAAACAGCCAATCCACCAAACTGTCCAGATCAATGCCCAATAGATAAGTACTGGGCTCTAGTTAAGCGGACACTCTTCAAAACTAAGAAGAAAGCAAATGGTACCGAATATTTCAAGAAAAGATGGAGAATTGTCCCGGCGGGCGTATCCGAGGATACCGTACGGAACCTGATGGCGGGTGTACCACAGAAAGTTTGAGAACTTAGCAGAAAGAAGGATTAACCTATTAATCAACTGTTTCTTATGTAGATATAAGTTTATGATTGTGAAATAAACAATCGGTTTTTTAAAATAATGTGTTAATTTAGATTTGCTACTATTATGTTTGTGTTCGAAATTAAACGTAGACCATCTTTAGATGTGTAGATGCTAATATGAAGATAGATAGACTATCTTCACGTTAGCTTTTTTTTGCACCGATATTTCAGCATGGTCAATATTTGGTGAAAAAGGAAAATACTCATGTTGATGCGTCAACTTTGACGCCAGCTGTAGTCCAAACCACTTGATGGAAACTTTGTCCACTTTATTTAATATATTATTTTAAGCTATGATGAAATTTATTTCTATTAGGCTACCGAAATTTTTCACAGAAATACGGATTTTTGAAATTTGTGTGCCTAAAAATCTTATTTTACATATTTTATGAAAATTTCAAGTTTATAAATCTTATCAACATAAAATTTTGTTCACATAAAGTCTATATTGATAATTGACAAAGTTACAGAAGGTTGCACATGGTACTTTTTGGAAGCAAAATTTTGCTCGGCTTTTTTTTGCTATTGAGTTTACAATAAATAAAATAAATTTAGAACGCAACCAGTAAAATCTAAAATTTGTACGTTTGTTCGTATTATTAATATGTTGAAAATAAACATAATGTGATTTTAATTTCAAACAGTGATGTCACTTGGTTTTAAACATAGAATATATTTGAAAGAAAGGAAGTTTATGTTTGCGGCCAGAATAAACTAATTTTATGTTTGGATTTACCTGTAATATGTTTGTTATGACGGATTTTTTTCTGCGTGGAAGGTATGAATATCAGTATTGTAGAGAGTAAAAAAGGTCTACGTAGACTTTTGGTATATCCCCCCCTCCCCCATCGTAGACAAACGTAGACTTTTTCGAAACCCCTCCCCCCCCTTAATTGTCTACGTGGTTTATGAATAGCCCCTAATGTCGCGTGGATTGTAGCAAAATAGCAACGTATGTGGAGATACTTTCGTCGAACTGTTGATCATGGTATTGAGTTCCCACTGTATCATTCGGAGATGCTTGTCCCAGCTTTTATCGTCATCCTTCACCATGCAGCGCACGGCATGTTTGACTATGGAAAATTTTGTCATCCATGCGAATGCTTAAAGCTTCAGTGTAACTTTAATAATATGAAACAATAGGGTAAGGTTGCATACAATCCAAGAAATAGATGCAGACATGTTTACACAATCTCACAAATGGCGATAATGACATAACTCGCTCTCTTATTACGTCTTTTCGTTGAAAGAAGTCTAATTTTCTGAACAAAAATTGACAGACTTTTATAGACATTCCCAGACATTTCAAATTTTTATCACAGACATTTGAAAAAAATATCTGGCATCCCTGCTGTGTAGATGCTGTACATGCTGTCAAAGTTTGTACGAATAATTTGTAAACACTCTGTATGATATTATAATAATGACTTTTACTCACTGTGTATAACTTGGTAAACAAAGTTTAGCTTAACAAACTCCATCGTAAACTTAAAAAACACATATATCTGATTACCATTAAAAAAATAAGAGAAACCAATCAACGCCAAGCGAAGTCGATAATCAAGAAATATTTGCAAATAAGCTTCCTTCCGTGGAATTTCCATCAAACCTTCCCAATGACAAAGCACGGCCAACTAAGGTTATTTAATTTGAACCACCAGCCCAACGGACACGGGCACGGGCAGTTTCATTTTATTGGGTGAAATGGCTCCGATCAATCAAATTACTTGACCCGAACCAGAGCCTTATCCGGAAACCTTCATAAATTCAACCGAAAGGAATAAAATTACAAATCATTATTTTTTTTTCCTTGCCCCTCTTCATCTGGAATGTACCTTGATGCGTGTTTTTAGTCGCTTTGTAGGCTCCCGTTCTAATCCAATCAAGTTATTGAACGACCATCCGGTTTTCGATTCCCGTTCAAACAGTCCCACCGGAACCACAAGGACACAGCAGTTTCGGTTGATTCGATCCGGGAATAGGTATTTACACATTTCCAAACATCCACACGCACACACGTCGGCACGCAATTGGATCACCCTTGGGCGAGGCCAAGAAGGCAGGCACGGGTCGATTGGCTGGGTCCAGATCCGTGCTGAATCTATGTTTGAAAAGCAAATTTATTTTCTCGTTGGTAGCGAACGAAAATGTACGATGGGGGAAAATGGTGGAGTGAGTCAAACAGTGGCACGATCCGCTCTAGACGGTGAGAGAAGCAAGATAAGATACGGGCGGATCCAGCTCATGTTGATTCACCTTGGGTCGGTCTTATTAAATTTGTTTTCGAGATGCTTGGACTTCTTTTTTTTCGGTTTTGAGGGATGATAAATGTTCGTATGGCGCTGATTTAACACCAGATGGTGCGAGCTATGGGAGTGATGTAGGGGTTTTTCATATCGTTAGCTTTATCATCAATCAAACTGACCTGGTGTTGTCTTGCACTAGCAATGGCTTATAAATTAAATGCTATTCTGAAGATTGCTTGAAAGTTTCGTATTTCGAGACGTTTCGAATGGATGAAGTTCTCCGATGTTTCAAACTTCATCACCGTCCAACCGGCATGAACCCTTTCAGTGGCATTACTTTGATTAATCAATCCTCAAGAGTCATTCCCATTCGACGGAAAGTGAATTCTCCAACCATCTGCTTCGCTTCGAATCGCTTGAAATCGCGTCTGAGAACTTGATGAGCACTGCATCAAGTGTTCCTTCGCTTAAGTTAAGCATTTTTTTTCGCTCTCTCTTGTTGAACCATTGGACGTTCCTTCCACCGGAGCTCCACTGCAGACGGAGAGGATGGAAGCTCGATACAGAAAATATTATTGATCTCTCGAGGGCCTACTCGAAAAAGGGAGGAAATGCCACTCACGCCGACCCGCATTGCTTGCAGAAGGCTCGATGGATGGTGGAATGGAGCTGGTGTGTCGGAGGGGAAGGGGGAACCATAATTTTATTACCTTTTCAACGGCACTTTTACCCAAGTGTTTGCCGAGGGTCATGAGAGGAGAGGAAGGGGGCTTTGTTTGCGAGACTGTTTTGATGTTATTTCGCCGTTTCTTTTTTATCCAGAGTATTGATTGAATTTTCATCGGTGAATTGAATAGGGTAGGATTTTATTTGATTTTCTGACTTCAAATATTCCCCAAGCAAGACGTCAACCTTGTCGCCCCACCAATCCTGGAAAGGGCTGAAAACGATCGTAATTATAATTTTATACGCGCTACATGCTGCAAAACGAGCGCACAGCTTTCACCGTTCGTTGCGGTTGTGGTTCGTTATTAATTTTCAACTCGTTGTTGGGTTGGCTACACGATGCCAGCGGTATTTCATATTTTCCACCGAAAAGTGCACGTACGTAGCGTGGAAATTCATGTGAAAAAAAAAAATGTATAAAATGCCATGAATAACAAACAGACCAAACCGGGGGAGGTGGATCGATTCTCCTCCGGTCAGTTACTGGGTTGGTTGAACGGATGCTGTGGGCACACAAAAAAGCCATAAAATTATGGAGTTTAAAGCTTCAGTCATTTTATGACGGTTGGACCCGCACTGCTACTGACCATATGGTGGGCAAATGGAAGGAACTACGTAAATGAGTGTGAGTTCATAGTAGGGCAAAAAATAAATAAACTAAATACTTGAACGAGGTTCTGAGTATCTGATGATCCAGAGAAGCAGTATTGAAACAAAACAAACAACATGAATTTTGTCGAAGTTTGTTTTTACATTCGAGCAATGCGGGTTTAAATACCTTTGGTTCATAAAAGCAAAACAACCGAACAAGACTTTTGTTGACAAAATGCAAGACAAAGCAATTTATTCATAAAAAAAAACTTCATGAGCATTCGAATATTGTCCATCCATGGTTTGCTAAGAGCATTTCCTCTTAGAATTCACAAAACTCCAGAAACTTTTTGGATCTCTACGCAAGCCAAATTGTACACGCAGAACGTGTGATTTTTACAGACTAGCATTCACTAGGCGGTATGCGTCACTTGCAAGTTTGAAGGCCTGTTGATTTGTGAAGGAACGTTGCTTCCAAAGTAACCTCTGTTTAGCATTTCGCTCACGTTTCAACATACGTAGTTCTGGGTTGCTCCAAGGTGGCTTAACAGGTGACTGAATCCTAGGGAGGTTCTCATTGAGCCATCTGCACAAGATGTCACAGAAGCGCTTTGTCATATCGTCAACATCCTGTATATTGAGCAGTTCTGTCCTGTCCCTATTGGACAGAAATTCAGTTAGTGAATCAAAATCAAGCCGTCGGTAGTTCAAAGGTAGTTCTTTCAACAGCGGTTGATACGTTGATAACATTCTCAGAAGGAAAGTTCACCAGGTCAAGCACTCTATCAAGATAGTTGCGATTTTGATTAGCTTGCGACATGTTTAGGAGGCTAGCAGCTGCGGTATGCAGTGGAGAAGAGTTGTCACAGCCAATTCCATCATCTCCTCCTTGTAATATCCACAAACCAGAACCAAGTCATTGGAGGATCCTTTGTTTCAAAGCTCTTGAGCGGAAGCAATATTTGCATCAATGCACAGTGGGCTAGAACTGATGAAAACTAAGGAAAAATCTGTAACTTTGTCGCTTTTAAGCGCGGCTTGTAAACAAGGCCATTTCCGCTTGAAATTGTCTGGGAAATCGAATGGAACTGGTTTCAATCACCGCACGGATATGGTTGTGGAGTTATAGAGCTTATTTTACCCTACTTCCCCTTATATTCTTGAATAATTTATAGATATACTTTGCACGGAGTCGCTCAAGATCAACAAAAATAGTGCTAATCCCATGTGAAATTTCCTGGAAAATCGAATAGAAGTTGTTTCAATTATCGCAATGGCTCTGTGAACGAAGATATGGCTGGTTTTACCCTACTTCATATGATAGTAGTTCTCACAATAGGGCTTAGTCAAATCATATTCCTATGTGAAGTTTACGAGAGATCAGTCTAATAGATCGAACAGATATGCTGATTGAAATTATTACACCGGCTGACTTTATGAGGACATGCTGAGTCACCTATAGAACAGTATGTAAACATCTGATTCAACAAAGTACAGTGCGCGTGGTTGCAAATCAGCTCATATTCGATTTTCAGGAAATTTCACATAGGAATAGTCCTATTTTGTTGATCTTGAGCGACTCCGAGCAAAGATATCTATAAATTATTCAATAATATAAGGGGAAGTGGGGTAAAATCAGCCATATCTCTGTTCACAGAGTTGTGCGGTGGTTGAAACAACCTTTATTCGATTTTCCAGGAAATTTCACATGGGATTAGCACTATTTTGTTGATTTTGAGCAACTTCGAGCAAAGATATCTATAAACTATTCAAGAATACTAGGGGAAGTGGGGTAAAACCAGCCATATCTTCGTTCACAGAGCCGTGCGGTTAGTGAAACAGCTTCTATTCGATTTTCCAGAAAATTTCACATGGGGTTAGCACTATTTTGTTGATCTTGAGCGACTCCATGCAAAGATATCTTTAAATTATTCAAGAATATAAGGGGAAGTGGGGTAAAATAAGCTCTATAACTCCACAACCATATCCGTGCGGTGATTGAAACCAGTTCCATTCGATTTCTCAGACAATTTCCAAGCGGAAATGGCCTTGTTTACAAGCCGCGCTTAAAAGCGACAAAAGTTACAGATTTTTTCCTTAGTTTTCATCAGTTCTTGCCCACTGTGCAATGGTTGATACATGCTGGCAACGGTCGGATGAAATGTAGACCGCGAGTAACAACAGTTTTTGGCCCTTGATAGTGCACGAAACGTATACTTGCTCCAAATTGTGTCCATTCGTCAATTCAATCATCGGGTTAGCGTACTTTTGGCAACAGCAACGAGAACACCTCCTAACAAAGTCTTATTGCTATTCTTTTCACTGCGGTCACACCGGTACACATTGTACGAAGTACCAAAAACATGGAAAGAGTTGATGAAAGTCAGCTAGACCAGCGTTGAGAACCATACGGTTTGTTTTACACCACTCGGTGAATATATCGAGCTGACATTGGCAGAATGAAGCGTCTGGGATGTTCCAGGTTCACCAAAATGCACTGGAGTTCACAACTTCAGATCTACAGTTGTATTCAAACATATTCAATAAATCTCTTGGAAGGTCAACAGTCACTTTCTGAACTTTCTGACCCTCTACGCCATCCAAGCTCTCATGGCGTTAAGAACTTAAAATTTACAGTTGTAACAGTAATTTTTAGGCAATATAAAGTTACAATAATTGTTCTTAAAGGTCAACAAACATTATAAAGCAATATTACAAGTTCTGGGTCTTCCAAACTATCCTTAAGATCAAAACAGTTGCAAGAAAAGCTTTCATGGCTATGCAAAGCTACGCTGTGTATTGAAACATATTCATTGAATATCTTGGAAGGAAAACAGACATTATTAGATAATCTTCTATCCA
Source organism: Aedes japonicus (assembly GCA_034211315.2). NCBI lineage: Eukaryota > Metazoa > Arthropoda > Insecta > Diptera > Culicidae > Aedes > Aedes japonicus. The sequence goes on from JASCZW010007278.1 coordinate 19,768, forward strand.
AACTATCCAGAAATTCAAAACTGCAAATCTACAGCTGTAACTGTAGTTTTCTAAACCAAACAAAGTAACAAACTGCATTCGACCAATTTAAGTCAGTCTTCTGGAAGGCGAACAGATAGATAAGATATCTTGGGATGTTTTAGGTCACCAAAACTGCCATTGAGCCCAGAAGTTTGCAACTACAGTCGTAAGGTCTACAATTACAACAGTAGCTTTATGGGCTATAAAAAGTTAAGTTCGTTTGTTTGGTATGCATATTGCAAGAGTATTTCACAATGCCTCCAAGGAACTTTGCCAAAATCATCCTGCTTTATTAAGCTTTATTAAGGTTCTATAAAAGCCACTAGAAATCAATTTAGGTTGATTATGACACCAAAAGGTGCCAATTGGTTCCATATTTTAGCCAGGTTTACAAGCACCTGCACAGCTTGTTCAAAACAATATTAAACCTCGTTTTCTTAAATCCCTTTTACGCCTATCAAAGGTTTTATTTCGGCTTTATGAACTCATAAAATGCTGTTGTGAAATGCCGTTTTGGGACTTTTTCATATTATCTTATTATGGTCAGTTGAAAAAGCATTTCAAAACCATTTTGCCTCCGGTAAATGCATTAATCGGAAAATTGGCATTGAAGAAAGTTACCAAGTAACCAAATAGTTTCAAAGTAGTCATTGCGAAGATAATTTGGCTCTGTGGCAGAATTGTGATTTTTTCCAATCGCCATATTGAAATATAAAAATGATTGAAATGCGGGGAAAAAAATCCATCAATTGCAAATAAACTGTAGATCGGAGACACATTTCAGAATTTTCTAAGATAACCTGATTGAATTCCATCCATTTTCAAGAAATTCGTGGTTAATTTAACGAATATGTATGTTTTAATTTTGTTTTTGTTGTTGTAAACTCGCATAATCTCTAAAGCGCATTAATTTTCGGCGTTTATCTTGCCAATATGCACCACAAACTTAAATGTCTAGACGGAGGAATCAAAGTACCCACAAATGGGTGTATTTTCACCCACCTTGGAAATAAGTGGACTAACCCACAAGGTGGGTAAAAGCGTTTTACCCATAAGTGGGAACAAAGTCTGTACGTCAAAATGGAAGTTTACTTTTTACCCATCTTGTCAAAGCCAGATTTTTTTTTGGATGTGTTTAAACACCCACCTCTGGAACTACATAAAGCGGTTACAAGGTGGGTACTTTTTAATCACATTGTATGTTTAGAAATCACCTATCTTTTTGACAGCTTCATATAGCTGCCGAAGGTGAGTGGTTTTTATTCATAAAATGTGTAATCTAAAATCTCCGTGTATATGATTTGGAGCATGATACACAGTAAAAAAAACTCAATTTGTTTTGGATATTTTTCTATCAAACAAACTTACCCGCAACATCAACAATTTTTTTTTAAATATTACTTACTGCTAAATGAATCAGAAGAGCAGAGAATCGATCAAAGCAGAACAACAAAAACCAACCACCACATCACAGTGAAGTTTAACAACTTTGGCCATTTGGCCGTATGCTAATTGTCATGGCAGCCAATAAGTTTTATGAAGGTTCTGAAGTGATCATAGCATCTATCACTAGAACATTTTCAAAAGCTGTATGGTCTTATAAAGGTTCTATTAACTTGTCTTCACAACCATTTATAGAGTGGGTCACTTTGTACAAATTTTGGCTTTGGAAAAGCATAGAGGAGGTGTTGGTAGACAAAACAGTTCTGAATGTAGTTGTATCAACAAAGCTGGGTGGAGTGCTATACGGCTGGAATAAAACTAAAATTGTTACTTGGGTCTGTTGATCTTCCAGGGCAGTCATTGAATATGTTTGAATATATATCATAATATTATAGAGCGGATAAAGCTACTGTTACAATTGTAGATCTTAAGTTCTAATTTCCAGGACAGTTTGGACGACCTATCTGATAAAAATATATCATACTTTTTTCAATAATTTCTATGATGTTTAGTACCAATTTAATTAGAACACACCAAAGTGCTTGTATAATAACTCTTGGATAATTTTAGGCCTGAAAGGGTTAATTCAATGAATTACAGGAGTTGGTCAACAAGCTGCATGCTGGATTGGGCCCGCTACAAGCGCGGTTGAGTGGATAGTCCGCTGAGGATGTTCATGAACTTCACTACCGAAATTGTGCCCGACGTGTCTGGGGTGGCAGAGTTCTCATTACTGTGAATGAGGGACCGCAAGCTGGGAGAGAGCAACCCAAGATGAAAGAGTTCGTGCATGTACATGAAACTGAGCAGAGGCGTGGCGATGGGTCGTGAAGCGACACAGTCCGGCTTTTCTGGATTTGCAAGCAAACGGATCATCTGACTAGGAACTGCGATGGGTTCCGGCGCATGAACATCGCCGAGCGGCTCAGGGAAGTAGTGAGGCTGAAACTATGTGAAGTTTGTCTAAATAGACAGGGAGGCAGTCGCTGTTCGTCGAAGATCCGGTGCATGGTGCGAGGTTGCCTAGCAAACCATCATCCTCTTCTACATCACGTGGAGGAATCTGTGCAGCTGCAGAAAGCGAAGTCAGACTGCACAGTGATTTTCCGGATGATGCCGGTGACGCTGTACGTCGGAAAGCGGCAGTATGAAAACCATCCTGTGAGGGTGATAGCCTGAAAACGGTTTGTTTTTACATCCGACTTTTGATCCGAACAAAATCGAAAGATAACGCCTGAATCTAGCCTGCTGTATGAAAGATTGCAAACATTGTTGTATGCCGTATGAAAGATTGCAAACAATCTCGTTGTCTACGCGTCCTTGGACTTAGAATTAAACGTGTGAAAATTTTACGCGCCTGTTAAAATTCATGATTTTTTTCTATGTAGTTTTAATGTGTTAGCGATGTGAATGTTGAAACACACTGCTAAGAGGAGCGATTCTTGTGAAAATCCAAGTCAAGTTGTTCTTTCCACCAACGCAATGTTGTTCGAACTCGCTGTTACAATCCGTTGCTTGAATAACGAGTAAACCGCATTTATCCAACAATTATCGATTTCCATCCCCTGTGCCAAGATGTTGATGTTTACTCGATCGTTTGTGCTCTCAATATCCAGGAAGCTTAACACGGTGAATTCACTTCCATCCAATGCCTTACGTGTTTCCAAAATGACGCCAAGTAAGGAGTGTATCGAAAATAAGCTATCCACCAACTTTCCTTCAAATTATGTTGAAAACCGATATTTTATTCATACAAAAAATTGATCCTTTATTTTACGAGGTTAAACTTGAACATAATGAAGACCGGTTGAAGTTTAAGTTATTCCTTCTCGAATTTTCGAACTTTGGATCGAATGCTCTTCATCAAGCCCCGGACAAGTGTTGCATCGCATTTTTTGGACGCTTGAGCCCAATTTTTTTTTGAACTCCTGTTTGTTCCCAGCTGCCTTACCAGTCTTCTTGAAGACCCTCTACACGATTGCCCAGTAACGTTCGATGGGTCGAAGCTGAGGGCAATTTGGTGGATTGATATTTTTCTCAACGAAATCTATACCCTTTTCCGCAAGCCAATTGAGAGTGGTTTTGACATAGTGAGCCGACGCTAAATCCAGCCAAAACAGTGGAGGTTTACTATGCTTCTTATATAAAGGCAACAATCTCTTCTGGAGACACTCAGATTGATAGATTTCTGCATTTATAGTTCCGGTAGTGTAAAAAATGGTAGACTTCAAACCTTCCTTTTCATTTTGAACACGCAGAATTTGAACCGCACAAACAAGTAAACAAAAGAAAGCTGACAGTCAAACGCACAGCATGCAGTGTTCAGAGCATAAAAAAACATCACAAATACATGCGTACAACGCAAATGTATGTGGATAGCTTACATTCGATACACTCCTTAGAGCATGTGTAGTGTTTCAGTCCCAAGTTTTCTCAAGCGAAATTATTGTTCATGTTTCTATGTGGATATTGAAATTTAAACGTGTGACTATTTTCTCCAGATCCAGAACGCACCACTAAACATATTAGTAAAATTTGGCCAAATTTAGGTCATTTGAAGATCTTGAAGATAATTTTTCCAGCTTAACCAGTGAAATGTGAGAAAGTTATGGAAATCGGAATTGTCGCTCAAGTATATACTAATAAATTGATAAAGAATGTCTCAAATATTTCAAAATAAATCGATCATTATGAAGCCAACATGCATTTGCCGAATGTCGTAGGGTTTTACATTTTTCATACATAAGCCGATTGACGAAGCTAGACTAACATTACATCCTCAGGTTTGGTTGAACGAAGATTTGTTGATAAATTCATTCTCGCCCTCTAGGGTATTCAATTAATTTTTCAATTTAAGTCCTTCTGAAAAAATTTTTTCTTAATTTAAAGGGCGATACGGTCAAAATTTGGTCAATATAAACTTGACGTATTTCTTTCAATTTTGCATTTAAAAAACCTGAACACCCCTCATTTTGAAGGTGTGTGTGTGTAGAATGTTGCTCCTATTTTGATTTTGGAATTCACTCTTCAGTTGTCAAAATGCCGTCCAAGCAAGAAGAGCAGCGTATCAAAATTTTGCTCGCGCATCGCGAAAATCCGAGCTACTCGCACGCAAAGTTGGCAAAATCGCTAAAAGTTGCCAAATCAACCGTTACAAATGTAATTAAAGTGTTTGGGGAACGTTTGTCGACAGCCAGGAAGTCTGGATCGGGGGAAAACGAAAACCGGAAGCCGCTGAGACGACAAAGAGAGTTGCCGGTAGTTTCAAGCGAAACCCTTAACCTATCTCTCCGAGATGCCGCAAATAAGCTGGGTGTATCGTCTACAACCGTGCATCGAGCCAAAAAACGAGCCGGACTATCGACTTACAAGAAGGTAGTGACTCCAAATCGCGATGATAAACAAAATACGACGGCCAAAGCGCGATCCCGGAGGCTGTACACGACGATGCTGACGAAGTTTGACTGCGTGGTAATGGACGACGAAACCTACGTCAAAGCCGACTACAAGCAGCTTCCGGGGACAGGAGTTTTATACGGCAAAAGGAAGGGAAAGGTAGCAGATATTTTCAAGCACACGAAACTGTCAAAGTTCGCAAAGAAATATCTGGTTTGGCAAGCCATCTGTACCTGTGGCTTGAAAAGCAGCATTTCATAGCTTCCGGGACTGTCAACCAAGAAATTTACGTGAAAGAGTGTTTGAATAAACGTCTGCTGCCTTTCCTGAAGAAACACGGTTGTTCCGTACTGTTTTGGCCGGATTTGGCATCTTGCCATTACGGTAAAAAGGCCATGGAGTGGTACGCCGCCAACAACGTGCAGGTGGTTCCCAAGGACAAGAACCCTCCCAACACGCCAGAGCTCCGCCCAATTGAGAAATACTGGGCTATTGTCAAGCGGAACCTAAAGAAGACCAAAAAAACTGCTAAGGACGAGCAGCAGTTCAAGGCAAACTGGCTTTCTGCGGCGAAGAAGGTGGACAAGGTGGCTGTACAAAATCTGATGGCAGGGGTCAAGCGTAAGGCCCGGCAATTCGGATTTGGAAAAGCGGAAGCCTAACTGAATATTTTTCCTGAATTTTATACTAATTGAACTTGAAAAAAAAAATTTAATTTGATTTTTTAAATAAACGATTTCACCGATTTACACGCGTTTTCCCTTGACCAAATTTTGACCGTATCACCCTTTATACTAACCATAACTGAGAATACATTATCATCAGGTTCGATTTTCAACAAACAATAAATTTTTGACGACAATCAAATGGTCAAATGACCAAGTGCATGAGTATTTACTTACACTTTTCCACGAACATTAGCCATGCTCTTTTCTTTGCTGAATCAAAACAGCCTCAAGGTAAGAGACAGAGAATTCCACGAGAATCCACTCCAAACTCAGTCGGAATAACTCATCATTGGAAACCGATGGACCATGACCACGTATAATCATATAGATTACATTACATCGGCTTCCACCATCATCATCATCATCATCATCATCCTCATCGTCGTACCGCTGCTGACTGAAAGAAGCACTAATCTCCGTGCCATGATTGAGACAGGACTTCCGGCAACCATAAGATTGATCCACCTAGTGGATGTAATAAAATTCCCCGAAAACCGGCAAAGCCCGGTCGTCTGTTTACCTACGACGACGATTCGAGGAAATCACACATTCCGCTTATCCGCTTCGGATTGGCCACACAATGCGAAACCAACACGCCAGTCGATGCGGGCCGGAAGCAATGGCTGTGCCAGGAAACAGGAAGTGCTGCGGCATTGAACAAAGCAAAAAAAAAAGAGATACTCATACAGGCAGGAGTGGCGAGTGGCTTTGGTCTGCCGCAGCCCAAGTGAGTGTGGAATTTTCGCAACTTGTTTGTTGTTCGGGTTTTCATGAGTTTCTTTATTTTATTTCTCGCACAAAAGAGAAGAAAGAAAAAAAAAGTTGTGTATGATTGGATTACTGAAAAGTTATTTTTCAGCCTTTGTTTTCGTTTATTGGCGCGAGGAGCAAAATACATCTGAGGGAAAGCCAGATGATAATTTAATTTTTATTTCTTCCTTTGTTTTTGGTGCCAATGCGCTGCTGCCTCTGGTGAGTGTGAGTGTGTGGGAGGTTTGCTTTACGAGTAGAAACTTCGGTAGAATTATGCACACGAGTTTCCAGTTATGGAACTTTCCACTTTTTTTTTTTCGAAGGCTGGATTTGTTTTTCAGATCCTTCAGAAAAGGCCGAATGAGTTTCCACTTGAAAGCAAATAAGGTTGAATTATTTACAGCGGCAACTTGAATCGCACACACGTGCAAAAGCAGCGAAAAATTTCGACAAACATTTCGTGGATCCGAAATCTTCTTATGAATGTAGCGAAATTTCTTGGCTTCGTTCCAAGAACTTCATTGCATCGGGTTTAAAGCTGTTCTTGACTGACACAGCGGATAAATTCGGATGGATTGTTTTTGACGTCGACAAAGTCCTATGGCAAGGGTAGGGTGAGAAATGAAAATTTAAGAAATAGCGACCGTGACGAATAATTGGAACATTTTGAACGCTTACAATTGAGCTTAAAATTTACCCAGTCTTGGTGTATCAAGGAGGGGCCTTTGCATCAATCCATCAAGAGTAGCAATTGTACCTTTCACTAGGAAAAGGAAGTTTAGTCTAAAAGCTTTGCAGCTAGGAGGATTGGAGATTCCTCTTAGTGAAATGGTTTAATACTTAGGAGGGATACCGGATGCCAAACTGAACTGGAATGCTCTTGTTGAGTGTGTAATCTGTAAGGCAACCAGTGCTTTCTTTATATGCTTAAAAACATTGGGCAGAAAATGGAATCAAAGATCAAAAATGATAATGTTGATTTATGCATCCATAATACGTCCCAAACTAACGTATGCTGCCCTTGTGTGGTGGCCAAAAACAAAAAAGGCTAAGGCTGGCTTGCGACAAAATCTGGACACCCCGAAATACATATATCTCTGGAAATACTTCATCAATGCGTAAAATGTTTCGCAGACTGATGAACGTATGTCTGTTCATTGTGTAAAATCAATGTTTGGGTGAAGCTACCAGCTTTTAGATCGAAGATGTCGTTGAAAGAAGAGCAAGTGCGAAAAGCAACTGTGTGCGGTCGCAATGAAAATCCGGATCTGTCAGTTAGAAAACCTACAAAAAAGCTTGTTTTTCCTGCAAGCACTTTCCATAACGTTCTTAAATCTTCCGATACACGTTTGATAACAGCCAAGATGGCGGGGAACGGAACAAAAACGAATCTCAGGATCCACCAGCAGGACGCGATGGTGAAACAAATATTGCAAAAGAGACCAAATCTTTCGGTACGTCCTGTGGCTAGAAAAGAGTCTTAAAGCACTTTCATCAATTCAGCTGTCATTTCCAACAATCAAGGAATGAGTATTTACATCTTCACTCTTGTTTTGTGAACTACTCTAATGTTTTTATTATTCAGAAAACCTCATTGAGACGCCATTCCAAAATTGCAAGTTTCCTCATGAACTTCTTGTCTGTCACTTCTGATTTTCTTGTAAATTCACATCTAACAGCCCAACCTTACCTTCCAGGAACAGTAGACAAGTTTGTTCCTGAACTTAATTACTGTCTAAAACCTTGATGAGTCCCATCCTAAACTGCGAGAACAATTTCTCCAAAACTCCAGAATTTCTTGAGAAATCTTCTTAAATTGATTGAAAGTTTGTTCCTGAACTTCTCAGAAGTCCTCTTCGGAACTTCAGGGAAGTTTTCTTCTGAACTTCGAGGAAGTTTCCTGCATTTCTTGAAAACTTCTGCTTTAATACTAGGAAGTACCCCCTATACGTTGGGAAAGTTTCTTCCTGTTATTCTCAGAAATATCTACCTGTACTTCTAGGAATTCCTTAACTTGGAGAATGCTTCATTCTGAACTTCTGGAATGTTCGAATCTGTACTTCAGGAAAGCTCTGTAGCACTTATGAGTTGTTCCAAATAAGCTTTTGGGAAATTCCCTTCGGAACTTCTGCAGAGTCCTCTCCTGAACTTCAGAGAGGTTTCTTGAATTTTTTAAGAAATTCTTCCTTGAACTTATTGGTAGTGCCCTCACTGGTAAGTATTTTCCTGAAATTCTGTGAAGTTTTTTCCTGAGCTTATTTTATTTATACATCTGATAACTCCGAGGAAAATTTGGGTTAGTCCTCTCTAGAATTTCTAGGTAAATTCCCTTAAATTTGTTGGAAGTTTCTTCTGAACTTCTGGAAAGTTTTCTCCTGAAACTACTAGAAAGTACCCACGATTTTTCTTGAAAGTTTCTTTCTGTTCTCAGAAGGGTGAACTTTGAGAAATTTTTATTCTGAAATTCTCTTCTGAACTTCGCAAAAGCTTTTTAGCATTTCTGAGAAGTTTCTGCTGGAATTTCTGAAAAGTCGCTCTCTAAGCTTCAGAAAAGTATCCTCCTGAATTTTTGGATGTTATGAGCTTTGCGGAAGCTTGTTTCGGAATTTTCGATTTCGCTCTTCCTGGTTAGTTTCTTCCTGAACTTCGGGAAAAAAAATTCCTGGACTTCTGGAAAGTCCATCTTGAATTTCTGGGAATATTCCAAAACCTATGGAATGTTCCAAACTTCTATGAAGTCTTGACCTCTAAACTTCTTCCTGCGTTCCTGAGAAGTTCTCTCTTTAGCTTCTGGGAAATAAATTATGAACTTTGTACATGTTTGGTCTTGAAATTTTTGGGATATTCCTGCTTGAACTACTTATTAAGGAATGTATCGAATATAAGCTATCCACATACATTTGCGTTGTACGCATGTATTTGTGATGGTTTTATATGCGTTTGACTGTCAGCTCTCTTTTGTTTACTTGTTTGTGCGGTTCAAATTCTGCGTTTTCAAAATGTCGCGTATTGAAAAGGAAGTGAAAATTAAGGTTCTGGACACATGGCTAAGTGAGAAGGGTATTACTATGCGAAAATTGGCAAAGTGGTTTGGAATTCATCATGCGAGTGTTAAAACCATCATTAATAAGTTTGGGAAACACTATTCTTTGGATGAGCTACCAGGAAGAGGCAGAAAACCCGGTTCTTCCAACCCGAAACTGGAGCAGAAAGTGGTATCTCTAATCATGAAGAACAAATCAATGTCAATACGTGATTTGGCCAAAATAGCAGGAACGAATGTCGGAATGATCCAGCGTATCAAGAGGCGAAATCACCTGAAGACCTACAAGAAGCTGAAAATCTCGAAACAAAGTGCAGAACAGAAAAAGCGAGCAGCAACAAGGGCCCGGAAATTGTATTCGCGTCTTTTGCAGCGTCCGGATGCATGCTTTTTGATGGACGATGAGACCTATGTAAAGGAGGACTCAAAAACCCTTCCAGGTCCACAGTACTTTACTGCCATCGTTGGGGAGGATGTGAGCGATGCGAACAGGTCGATTCAAGTGGAGAAATTCGGTCGAAAGGTACTGGTATGGCAAGCAATATGTTCCTGTGGTTTGAAGTCAACCATTTTTTACACTACCGGAACTATAAATGCGGAAATCTATCGATCTGAGTGTCTCCAGAAGAGATTGTTGCCTTTATATAAGAAGCATAGTACACCTCCACTGTTTTGGTCGGATTTAGTGTCGGCTCACTATGCCAAAACCACTCTCAATTGGCTTGCGGAAAAGGGTATAGATTTCGTTGAGAAAAATATCAATCCACCAAATTGCCCTCAGCTTCGATCCATCGAACGTTACTGGGCAATCGTGAAGAGGGTCTTCAAGAAGACTGGTAAGGCAGCTGGGAACATGCAGGAGTTCAAAAAAATTTGGGCTCAAGCGTCCAAAAAATGCGATGCAACACTTGTCCGGAACTCGATGAAGAGCATTCGATCCAAAGTTTGAAAATTCGTGAAGGAATAACTTAAATTTCATCCGGTCTTCATTATGTTCAAGTTTAACCTCGTACAATAAAGGATCAATTTTTTGTATGAATAAAATATCGGTTTTCAACATAATTTGAAAGAAAGTTTGTGGATAGCTTATTTTCGATACACTCCTTAGTTTCCTTCCTTAGCTTCAAGAAGGACTTATTTCATAAACCATTTAACTCGTCAGTTGATTTGCTTACCCGAAGTGCAGATGTAGTGAAATAATGTTTTTAGAAGCACTTAAAAAAAATTGGAGATCTAAGATTAGTTTCAAAATATCATTACATTTACTGTTGTTCTGAGTCTACATGTGGCACGGACTGTGCTTGTGAGCTAATGTTAGGATCACAAACGAGAAAATTAAATTAACCTTTTTTTATTAGAACCCAGGGCGCATTGGTGGTCCTAATGAATCGAGCTCTTGGACAATTTCCTTCCACTTCTGCTTAGCATTAGTTTTGCTGGTTCCACGCCACAAAAGCATCTGGCGATGTCCACATTAAATTTAATCAGTTCAATAATCTATTTGAACTGACGTTAATTTGTTTAGTTTTAAGTAGGATTAGACATTTTTTGCTAAAAGTAAATTGTTTCTCTGTTAATTCACCTGCAAAAAACTAAGGGCCGGTTTATAAACCACGTAGTGAGTCCGGTTTAAAATTTTCCCCCCTCCCTCTCGTAAGGATTCCTTCGTACAAGTTTTTGTATGGAGCGTAGAATTTGGTCAACACCCCCCTCCCCCCCCCAGAAAAGTCTTCACGACAAAATGATGTGACGAGGCAGTCACTAGTTTCCGAGTGATCAATTTAGTCGACCAACTCGACAAAATTTCTTCGATCTCGACATCTGTAATAGCATCTGTTGAGCTCAGTGATCTTCGACTCGATTTCTATAAATGGCCCCACGAACTCAAATTTTCCAGACTGGGAGACACGTCTTAGGCTGTTCACTTGACAAATCGTGATCAAGCTTTAAGATGCGAAAAGTAACAGTGAACAGGGGTATAGCACACAATTTCAATTCAGTGGACGCAATGGTTCTACGCTCCAACAACCACAAAATTTAGTATTTTCCTATCACAGACTTCAAATGTGAGTAATAGTGGCTTCATATGCAGCAGATAACGATTTGAACATAGTCCGCTAGCCCAATGCACATTGGGACAATCTCGTCATTTAAGTTCGGAAATAGAGTAGTAATTTATTTGAAGTTTAATTTTTTTAATTGTTTCAAACGCTCTTTCATTGTTTACAGCAATGGATCAACCTCTTCCATAAAACTTCTGTCATCGGCGTCACGTGGCTTCCTCTACCCTGACGTCGGTGACACGAGTGTCGGACTCCTCCTCAATGACACGGCGTTGGAAAAGTCGCGGAGGTAGGAAGCGGACCTGGTTGAGGTCGGATCCTCGACATGACTTTCGTCTCTGATGCGGGGTCCGGCCGGTCGTGATTTCAAAGTGTGCGAACATACTAAATATGCAGTCTTGTTGGTCATCGTTGAGGCTGGGAAACGAGAAGGGCTTCTTCGCTATGAAGCTCATGAGAACCCCTCTCATAAACTTCGAGTCTCTCGATGTCGCTTGCGCCATAAAGTTGTCGTATTGGGCCTCGTCAACCTGTGGAGCGAGCATATCGTGAACTCGGCCGGCGTTCACGTCGGTCTCCACATTTTTAACGAATGAGTCCCAAGTTTCGCTGGGAAACTCGCGAGCCGGGCGAGCGTTGACCGATTCCTGTAGAGCCTGATAATATAGATTTAATTAGTTACAAGAAAGGTATGTATGATTTAGAAATATTTACCGATTTCCGATTGTCGCTCTGGCTGTCAACGAGGCCCTGTATGGTTGTTGACAAGAGCTGCATCTGTCCGGTAAGTAGACCGATCGCGGCTCGGAGTCCCGCTATCTCAGCCCGCAGTAATTTGGAATCCGTCGGGGATTCGCATGGTTTGACGTTAGTTATGCTTGTCGGCGTCGCCGATTGAATGGTCCACATCGACCGTCGGGAGGGTCCAGGCTCTACCAGTACCATATCATGTTGGATCAATAACTAAGATAAACGGGTTTTCCACTTTTAAAACAAGTTTCGAAAATTCCATCAGAAAAATTCCACAGTTATCTCCATCTTTCTGCTGACTGCAATTTTGGTCCGATGTTATCCATGTTGAGTCCCATCTTGCCTGGTCATTGTTTAGTTCCGAAAATTTCTTGATGATTTCGAAAAAAAACTTGATTGATATGTCTAAGATAAAAATATTGACCGTTGCAGAATAGACACAAGTATTTGTTTGGGCCCATTTTGTCTCATGCTTGTTTATTAACCTTTTTAGTAATTTTATGTTTTCAATGTTCAATCTTTCTTTTCTGTTTTTGTTTTCAAACTGATGCAGCATATGGCTGCATAAGATATACAGGGGATAGACAAAATGATCGGGACAGGCAAATTTTTGATCAACTTTGCAGTGCTCTAACTTTATGAAATATTATCCGATTTCAATTGTCCAAGACGCATTCGACGGGGAATTCAATTTAATTTTATGTCTCGGTAACAAAATTAGCCATGGCCACCGGATACCGGAGTTGTTCCGGGTTTCCGGAGGGGCTATTTTACATGTTACTTTGCGATGAATTTTCCTACAAGATGACGTTGTCAAACATTTTTTTTCAGTAAACACACGAAAAAACGAAACATTTCCCAAGCCAATGAAAGGTCGATCACAGGAATCAGTCTTAAATTGACCGAGATATGGCCATTTCCGTGAAACAGGTTCTGATGAAGGGTCCTGGATGCGGTCAGTTCTTTATTTTACTCAAAACATGCTATGTCACAGCTTTTTTTCTTGTTTTTTACCACAAAGCTTATTATAAACGAAAAGTGGATCTTTGGCAATATTGGCCCCTCCCGGAACCACCGGAACGACCCCGGGGGAACCTGTAGTAGGGGCCAATTACGATTTTACTCGAAAGCATGCAGAGCAGCAGCTCTATCTTCATGATTTTGAATAAGTATGGTTTTTATACACTTGAGAAGGCTATTGGCTACATTGGCCACTCCCTGGACCGCCGGAACGACCCGGGGGAACCTGTAGTAGGGGCTAATTACGATTTTACTCAAAAGCCTGCCGTGCAGCAGCTCTATCTTCATGATTTTCCATAAATATGATTGTTATACACTTGAGAAGGACATTGGCTACATTAGCTACTCCCTGGACCACTGGAACGACCCCGGGGGAACCTGTAGTAGGTGCCAATTAAGATTTTACTCCAAAACATGTAAACAAGCTACCTGAACTGTCAAATGATGTCATGTTCATGTTCTACACTAAATCCTTTTTATACGTATTTTTTTTCTCATTTTTTCTCGAGTTTTCGAAATAACAAAACATGTAAACAAGCTACCTGAACTGTCAATTTTTTTGCTCATTTTTTACGCGAGTCTTCAAAATAACACAGTTCACGATGGCTACAATTCTTTCGTTGGTGCGCGAGAGGCAGGAGCTTCGATTGTCGAAACGTGCAAAATAGTCGGCGTTTCGAAAACCACCGTTTCTTGAAGCATGGCGAAGTATGAGGCCGGAATAATTTCACCCGGTAAAATTACTGGACGGAGACGAAAGCTTGGTAGTCGACAGCAACGGGCGTTGAAACGGTTTGTTAAGGCGGATAGAAGGATTTCGGCGTTTAAAGCAACAGCAGCCTTGAACTACTCAATTGAAGAACCTGTATCAACAAGGACTGTCCGGAGGGAGCTGCACAGGATGAACCTGCGTGGGCGGGCAGCAATTGCCAAGCCGCTTATAAAGCCAGCGAATGCAGCGAAGAGGAAGCATTGGTGTAAGCTCTATGCCGCTTGGACAGAAGCCCAGTGGAGGAATGTAGTCTATTCAGATGAATCCTCTTTCACGCTCTTCCCAACAACCGGGCGGGTGTACGTGTGGCGTTCTCCTGGAGAGGAGTACGACAAAGATTGCCTGCTTCCCACTGTGAAGCATGGTGGGGGATCGGTAATGGTCTGGGGCGCGATTTCCTGGCCTGGGGTTGGTCCAATTGTCGCTGTAAAGGCAAAATGAAGACTGACCACTACAGGACTATTTTGGATGAGCAGGTATTTCAACCGTTGGTGACATATGTACACTACAAAGAGTTATTATTTTTAAATTTCAACTAGGTGCTTCCCATGATGCGATCCATTTTCCCAGAAGGGAACGGCGTCTTCGAGGATGAAAACGCTCCCATCCACACAGCGAAGTCCATCAAGAAGTGGTATGAGGATCACGCAAGTGATTTCGATCACCTTGAGTGGCCTGCTCAGTCACCGGACATTAATATTATTGAACCATTGTGGTCAACATTGGAAGCAAGGGTGCGAAATGTTTTCCCACCACCTTCGTCTTTGAAGGAACTGGAGAAAACTTTGATCGACGAGTGGTATAAAATACCTGTAGACGTGATCCAAAACCTCTACAGCTCCATCTCAAGGCGGATTGAAGCCGTTCTTGATGCGGACGGAGGATCCACTCGCTACTAATAAAACCCACTCTTCGCTATACTTCATCAAATTATTTCTTGCATATCCGAACCAATGCTAAATAAATTGATCCTTGAAGCTACCAGGAAGCTGGTTCAGGCTAGCTAGTGAATCTTATAGTTCACATTTTGGAGTAAAACCGTTATTGGCCCCTGCTACAGGTTTTCTCGAGGGCCGTTCCAGCGATCCAGGGAATGGCTAATGTAGCCAATGGCCTTCCCAAGTCCATCGAAACCATGTTTACGAAAAATCATGAAGATAGAGCTGCTGCACGGCATGCTTTCGAGTAAAATCGTAATTGGCCCCTACTACAGGTTCCCCCGGGGTCGTTCCGGTGGTTCCGGGAGGGGCCAATGTAGCCAATGTTCTTCTCAAGTGTATAAACATCATATTTATGAAAAATCATGAAGATAGAGCTGCTGTACGGCATGCTTTCGAGTAAAATCGTAATTGGCCCCTACTACAGGTTCCCCCGGGGTCGTTCCGGTGGTTCCGGGAGGGGCCAATGTAGCCAATGTCCTTCTCAAGTGTGTAAAAATCATATTTATGAAAAATCCTGGCACGGCACGCTGCACGGCATGCTTTCAAGTAAAATCGTAATTGGCCCCTACTACAGGTTCCCCCGGAGTCGTTCCGGTGGTTCCGGGAGGGGCCAATATTGCCAAAGATCCACTTTTCGTTTATAATAAGCTTTGTGGTAAAAAACAAGAAAAAAAAGCTGTGATATAGCATGTTTTGAGTAAAATAAAGAACTGATCGCATCCAAGACCCTTCATCAGAACCTGTTTCACGGAAATGGCCATATCTCGGCTAATTTAAGACCGATTCCTGTGGTAGACCTTTCATTGGCTTGGGCTTGGGCTTGTTTCGTTTTTTCGTATGTTTACTGAAAAAAAATGTTTGACAACGTCATCTTGTACGAAAATTCATCGCAAAGTAACATGTAAAATAGCCCCTCCGGAAACCCGGAACAACTCCGGTATCCGGTGGCCATGGCTAATTTTGTTACCGAGACATAAAATTAAATTGAATTCCCCGTCGAATGCGTCTTGGACAATTGAAATCGGATAATATTTCATGAAGTTAGAGCACTGCAAAGTTGATCAAAAATTTGCCTGTCCCGATCATTTTGTCTATCCCCTGTATATCTTCGGTCTTTCCTGTCGCATCAATCTCACCTGCTAGAATCCACTCCACCACCAGATCATACAACCATTCTTCAATAATGCTACACTTTTAGATTTTGACGTAGGAATTACGTCTCTCTTTTCTATTCCTGTAGAGGGGCGCCGTTCTAAAATTTCTGAAATCGAAGCGTTACGCGGGTTTGGAGAATTTGAACGCTAATATCTCCTCTCTGGACCACAGACATTTTACGATAAGTATTTCATTTGAAAGGTAGAACAGCAACGCTGAATCGCTGTGGCAAACGTAATTCATTACATGTGTTTGAACTAATTAAAAAGTACTTACAGTAAACAGGGGTATATCACACAATATCAATCGACGCAGTGGTTCTACGTCACGTGGATCAGCTTTGAAGTCCGAGAAGGGATCTTTTCATAGTTCCAAACCCCTCCCACCTCTAGAAAGCAAATAAGTGGTTCGGGGCCCCTCCTCTCTCTGGAAAGGTGAGCTTCATGCAAATTGAAACCCAAATTTCTACAATAACTCAAGAACTAATCAAGCAAATGGAACCAAATTTGGCATGTGCCGGTTTTTGAAGGCAAGAAATGTTTCTGCGTTGGTTTGAAATCCCGCCCCTCTTTGGAAGGGGGTAGCTCCCATACAAATGCAACACAAATTTCTACCGTAGGAATCAATTAAATGAAACCAAATTTAGTATGTGGGGGTTATGGAGGCAGGATTTTATTCTATGGTAGTTCGAGACCCCTCCCCTCTCTGAAATGGGAGAGGGCTCCCATACAAGTGAAACACGAATTTCAACCAAACATGAGAAATATCCAGGCAACTAAAACACAAAATGTGTATTTCTCGGGTAGGCAGCACGTTCTGATAGAAGTTTGAACCCTTTCTAGTCAAGAATGGGGATGCTTGAGTAACATTATGCAAAAAAGGTTAATCTAAGGACCTTAGACTAAGGTTATGCAAGAGAAAATTGCATTCAAAATGACAGGGTACGGCGTAGTTTTAAGTTAAATTGTCTAACTATGAAATGCTTCTATACAGAAAGTAAAACCATGGTAGTAACGTTGTGGCAATGGAAAAGCTGGACGACTATTTTGCACCCCAGCGTCACGAAGCCCACGAGCGTTTTCTTTTCTGGGCTATGAAACCAGAGCCAGAGGAAACCCTGGAAAATTTCTGATGCAGGTGCAAGCACATGGATCGAAATGCAACTTCGGGAAGTCATCGGCGGAGAGCTCCGGCATCGCGATTGTTGACAAGATGCTTCCAATTTGTGCCAAATCAGTTGCGTGCAAAGCTGCTCCAGGAGAAAGATCTTACCTTAGAGGAGGTGATCAGGCAAGTAAATGCGTATGAAACGTCACGTGTAGCCAACGATCAGATGGGTGGAAGAAGTGCACAGCTGCAAGCATGCCGGCCTGCAGATAATGTTCAATACGTCGCGGCGTGCTGCAAGTTCTGTGGTCGTTCTCACGGACAACAACCTTGTCCAGCACGTGATAAAACATGTGCGAAATGTGGGAAACGAGGTCATTTTGCAGTGGCTTGCAATTCATCTACAGGTTATGCAACAACAAGTAGATCAGTCAATATTTACAAGCCTAACCGACAGTCTTCTCTCAAGAGGAATTTCGAGCAAACGTTTCCTTCCGGTTCGGAACAAATAGTAAAGAAGAAGCCAACACAATTCGCTCGGAAGATACATGCAGTCGAAGAGGTAAACGAAGAGGAACAATTTGAACTTATTGAGATGGTATCTTCGGGCAATGATTCGGATGAGTTGATTTGGGCCAGAGTAGGCGGTGTGCTAATAGAAATGCAAATAGACTCGGGAGTTCAATAAACATTATCGATGATCGCACGTGGGAGTCGATGAACAGAAATGGAGTTACCGTAATCGGAAAGATACGTAAACCAGATCGAAGGTAGGGATTTAAGCTAGTTAACTTGTTGGCAAGCATTAAAATTGATTGATTTATTAACATAGGTTCAAGGCTTATGCTCAGGCGGATTGCTTGAAAGTAATCGTTATGTTTGATGCTGAAATCGTAATTTCTTATGGAAACGAACAGCTCAAAGCAGCGTCACGTTTTTATGTGGTGGAAAACGGACCTCAGCCTCTTCTAGGCAAGCAAACGGCTAAGCAACTTGGGGTGTTAGTTGTCGGATTGCCCAGTCAGCGTGAATCAGTTCATCAAATGGAATCGTGTCGAGCATTTCCTTGCATTCGGGGAGTAAACATTCATATCGCCATAGATAAATCGGTGAAGCAAAAGTTGAATGACTTGCTATCCAAAGATATCATCGAGAGAGTATTTGAACCAAGCAGACACCCAGCCAATGGTCATTGTGGTCAAAGATTGTGGTGACATAAGGCTGTGCATAGATATGCGGCAGCTGAATAAAGCAATACTTCGGGAGACACACTTATTACCCACGATTGAAGAAATACGATGGAGAATGAATGGTGCCAAATATTTCTCTCGACTTGACATTAAGGACGCTTTTCATCAGCTCCAGCTCGACGACGAAAGTAAACATTTGACCACTTTCATAACTCATCGTGGACTTTTTCGGTACAAGCGGTTAGTCTTCGGGATTTCTTGCACACCGGAAACATTCCAGAAAGCCCTTGAACAGATTTTGGCGGACTGTGAGAATACAGTGAACTTTATCGACGATATTGTTGTGACAGGTGGGTCAGAAGCTGAGCTAGATGATTTCAGGATTCTATTAAATCAGTCGAAGTGTGCTTTCAAGCTTACTGAGATTGAGTTTATAGGTCAGCAATTCAATCAGAATGGTATGATGCCATCCCAAAGAAAAATTGAAGCCATTCAAAGTTTTCGTCCACCGAGAACTTGCGAGGAAGTCCGAAGCTTCCTAGGGCTCGTAAATTATGTGGGGTCCTTCATTCCGAACTAAGCGACCATTTCGTATCCACTTCGTGAACTTATCAAGAGCAATTCAACTTTCACTTGGGAACAAGAACAAGGAGAGGCTTTCAATAAACTAATCCGTCTACACCCAAAATAAAAAAACAAGATTGTAATGCAATTTCGCATGATTTGGTATCTTTTCTCGTAATGGATCGCAACTTGGAGAAAAAATGCCATATTGGTCGTGGGCAAAAAAGCAACACATTAATTCGATTAGAAAAATTCAATGTGTGCGTGAGGTTATACAGTTGATTAGTAGTAGTAAATTCAATGGCTCACAAAAAAAAAGATTACGACTCGCTACTGAGAGTCGAACCGCGACCGTCTGCATGACGGCTCTTCATTGTAACCATCCAGTCACCACAACAAGTTGAGGTGAACGGAATAAAAGCCCTACAGTTGCTACGGTTGTCGAGGCACTCTACGTTACAAAAATGAAGCAAATGTCGGTCTCACACACTTACATGGCTTCGTTTATTTCATAAAACGCATGGTGATTTGATGAGGGGCTATAGGAGGGTGATGACGAGTGCAAATAAAAAAATAACACTTGACAGCAGAATATCAACAGTGGCATATGGCGTAGCGGCGTTCTATGCCATTGTCTCACCCATATTGAGAAGTTGTTGACGGTTGCTGCGACTGTCGAGACACTAGGCACACAGCGATAACCACATGCACACACTTGCATGGCTTTGTTTATACCATAAAAATCTTTGTGGATTATGATGGGCAAAATTGCCTTTTCAGAATCATGCGGATTTCTCAAGATATGATTGCAAAAACTGCAATTGCATTTTTTGCTACAATTTCAACTTTTGGGTGTAGTTAGTAACATTGAGACACTTGCTCATTTTGATCCGAAACTTAAAACCAGAGTTGTCGCGGATGCGTCTCCTGTGGGATTAGGAGCGGTACGTCTCCAGTTTCATGAAGGTCAGCCTAAGGTCGTTGCCTATGCCAGCAAAAGCCTAACGAGCACGGAGTGGCGATATGCTCAGACGGAAAAGGAAGCTTTGGCGTTGGTTTGGGCTGTGGAGCGATTCCAGATATATCTGTTTGGAATACGGTTTGAGCTTGAAACCGACCACAAACCCCTCGAGTTGATCTTAACTCCAACTTCATCCCCTTGCTTCGAATAGAGCGCTGGGTCTTGAGGCTTCAAGCTTTCAGTTACAATATTGTCTATCGTAAAGGGAAGTCCAACATCGCAGACCCATTATCACGGTTGT
Source organism: Aedes japonicus (assembly GCA_034211315.2). Lineage (NCBI taxonomy): Eukaryota > Metazoa > Arthropoda > Insecta > Diptera > Culicidae > Aedes > Aedes japonicus. The sequence continues at coordinate 39,976 of JASCZW010007278.1, forward strand.
CATGCCCAGCACAGATCGAAGAGTTTGACCCTGATTCCGATGTTTATATCCGCAACGTTATAGAGCACACAGCTGTTGATGCAGAAGAAATCGAGGTAGCCTCTGCCAATGATCCAGAGTTGCAAGCATTGAGAGAATGTATAGAAAAGGGAGTGTGGAACTACGCAAATGATCTGTTGAAGCCTTACCATGCATTTCGAGTTGAATTAGGAACAGTCGGAGATTTGATTGTACGAGGCAGCAAGCTGGTTATACCTAAAAACCTTAGGCAAAGATTGCTTGAACTTGGTCATGAAGGGCACCCCGGGCGGACGAAAATGCAGCAACGATTAAGATGTAACTGTTGGTGGCCTGGAATGGACGAGTCCATTGCGCGAATGGTAGAGCGTTGTGAAGGATGTCGGTTGGTGAGTCAGCCGGATCGACCGGAACCTATGATGAGGAGACCCTTGCCTGATAAACCATGGGTTGATGTGGCGATTGACTTCCTTGGTGCGCTTCCATCAAGGGATTACTTACTAATGATCATCGACTATTAAAGGCGGTACAAGGAAGTTGAGATACTTCAAAAAATCACAGCAAATAAGACAGCTGAACGACTGGGAAAAATATTTGTGAGGCTTGGATACCCGAGAAGCATTACTCTCGATAACGGACGGCAATTTGTCAGTACTTTCTTTGACAATTATTGCAAGCAGCGGGTATAGTACTCAACTAAATGACACCATATTGGCCACAAGAGAATGGCCTCGTTGAACGCCAGAACAGATCGCTAGTAAAGAGTTTAAAATTAGTCAAGCTCTTAACAGCGATTGGAAGGCTGACTTAGGTGCGTACCTCTCAATGTACTATGCAACGCCTCACACCACAACGGGAAAAACTCCTAGTGAATTGCTACTTGGACGAACCATTCGGACTAAAATACCATCGCTACAAGACATCAATCCAGAAATTGCGCCGCCTTCTTCTGATTACAGAGATAGGGATTTACAGATGAAGGAGAAAGGAAGAGCCGCTGGGGATCGACGTCGGAAAGCTAAACCATCGGAGATTGTTGTGGGTGATAGGGTTTTGATGAAGAATGCTATTCCTGGTAACAAGCTCAGCACTACGTTTAATTCCACTGTTATGACCGTTGTTGAGAAACAAGGCCCACGAGTAACAGTACAATGTGAGGAATCAGGAAGGGCCTATGACAGGAATTCGAGCCATCTAAAAAGAATTGATGATAGCGTTAAGGAGCCATTCAACACAGAGTTCAGCGAACCGAAGAGACCCACCTCTTTGGACCAGGTGGATCCAGGTTTGGTTAGAACAAGGATCGAACACGATGGAAACCAAGCAGCTTCATTGGAACCTACTGTCGAAGACAAGACACGAGGGCATCTTCGTCCACAGCGGTTGATTAAACGGCCAAACCGGTTCTTGCAGTGAATTTAAATGAACTAGTTTGATTATGTAGCGCACCTCATGTGATTATTACTACTTTCTAAATTTAATTCTTAATTTTTAAATAAAGGGAGATGTGGCGATACGTCTGTGAATGATCTGTGGTAAAAGCTTGGGATCGATAATAAAAAAGATAGCTTGGGAACGAGTAGAGGTGTTTTCATTTTGGCGTACCGATCCTTTCACACCTACAAAGGGAAGAGAACAAAATCGCACACAGCTGGTTGTTTCTCTCTCTAGCGCAAGTGGGGGAAAACGTGCCATGAACTTAGTCCCGCTACTTATGACTCATCCGTTACGTCTTGTAAACAACTTTCCTGATTTTTATGTCAATATTGAGCTGTTAGGGTTTTCTTAAAATTCCTATTCTTTCAGATTCGTCACGAAAAACCGTACGTTTTGTACGCGAATAACTCAAATAATCCACGATAGATTTCCATGATTTCGTCCTCAATCGGTCGGAAATTTTACCGCGCTCCAATTCAATTGTCAAACATTATTCTCAAACAATAGTTAACTATTGAAAATAACGCAATTATAAGGTGTTGTCTTATAATGTCATTTTGCAGAGTAAATTTACCAAATTTCCTAACACAGTTTTCATATCGAAGCAAGGAACGTCTTGCATCATCTTCTTCTTCTTTGTATTAGAGAGGGACTTGAACCAATCATGTCATTCGTCTCTCCATGTACGTCTCGCATGCAGCTGAGAACGGCATAAAAGACACACTTAGGAAAATTTTGCCTCATTCGTTTGGCAGCATTGAAGCTGTGCGGAGCTGGTCGCTGGTAGCTGGTCGCAGGTACAGGGTGGCCACAGACTCGGGAAATGCGGGAAAAAGACGGGATTCTAAAATAATCGGGAAATATGCGGGAAAAAGGCGGGAATTTCAAAAGTCATCGGAATTTTTTGTCATATGGAAGGAACCATACTCACACCGTTTTCAAATGATTTGAGAAGCGTTTTTGTCATTTACTCGGTCCACCGATCTCATTGTTCAGCCTGTTCAAAACTTACCGCTTAGAGCATCTTTAGCGGTGGTCTATTAATCTTGTTGTTTAATGTTAATCTTTATAGTTGATTTGCATCAGCAAACTTAAAAAGAACCAGCTAGAACAGACCAACTTTGCGTTCCCCACACCTATCATCTTGTCAGTCTTACAATATCCAGAGATCAGAGGTTTTGTTTTCTTCAGAGACCGAGGATTTTTCGCAAACTTTTTACCATGGATTGGTTTGAGTGGTGGTGAGTGTGTGAATGCATGCATCTCATTTAAACGATATTAGATAGTGCTGATAGTGATAGATAGTGCCACGCCAACCTATGACAAGAAGCACTTTCTGTGACGTTTCAACATGCCAAGGAATATGATCCTAGACATTATGCGACAACTAGAGTCAACTTATGACTTTTTCCAGCTGTTGCGATGCAGCTGGATATGTTGACCTTAGTGTTACATAGGTGCACTACAGCCTAACGGATGTTGGCGTATGTCCTCAGCTAGTTCTCTCGACGAAAACTTGGGGGTTGGTGACCCTGAAGAATTTTTGCAACTCTGTCTTTAAAACTTACGGCCCACAGTATTTACGCCAACAATATCGGAAAAGGTTAAGAAACTGATGGACAAAAATTATCTCCCAAAATTTCGAAAGAAATCTTGTGAATTCAGTGAACTTAGAAACTCAGGGAACTTATCAGAAGCTCGGTATACTTTTTAGATTTGACTTAGACTTTCCCGCGGTTTAGCTATTCTCCCTGATGTCAAAGGAACATACCATAAAATCAGGGAACTTTTCAGAAATGAAGGGTTCTTCCTAGAAGTTCAGACAACTTTCTTGCAATTCAGATTGTTTCCTAGAAATTCAAGGAGCTTACCACGAGTTCAGGCAAGATTCCAAAAGTAAAGGGTTCTCCACAGAAGTTCAGGTAACCATCCAGAAATTCAAGGGGCTTCCAGAAGTTAAGAAAACTTATCAAATTATTTTGGGTATTTTTTCAGAAGTTCATAGAACTGCTCAAGATGTTCAGGGAACTTCCCAAAAATTCGAAAGAACTTGCCAGAAAATTAGAGAACTTCCAATAGAGAACAGTCAAGAAATTCATGAAGCTTTTCAACAGTTTGCGGATCTTCCTAGAGGTTTAGTGAACTTCTTAGAATTTCATGAAACTTGCTAGACATATCTTAGAAGATCAGCGAACATGTAGGAGTTCAAGAAACTTCCTTGAAGTTCACGGTTTCTCATGAATTCAAAAAACTTCTCAGAACTTCAGGAAATGCTCACAAAGATCATAGAACTCCCCCAAAGATCAGGAAACTTTCCAAAAGGTCAGCAAACATCTCAGACGTTCAGAAAACGTCCCAGAAATTTAGAAAATTTCCCAGAAGTTCAGGGAACTTTCCAGAAGCTCGAAAAAACTCCCGGATGCTCAGGGGATTCAGCAATTCAGGAAATTTCTCAGTAGTCCTGCAATCTTCCAAGAATTTAAGAAAACTTCCCTCAAGATCGGGGAACTTTCCAGAATTTCAAAAAACATACCAGATAAACAGGAAACTGGATTTTCGAGCATTCGAAAAGTTTAGGAAACATTGAAAGGATTTTTCCATAAGTTTGGGGAGCTTCCTAGAACTTCAGGGATCTTTTCAGGTGATCGAGAAACTTTCCAATCGTTCCGAAAACATCCCAAAAGTTCAGAGTATTTAAGTTTTAAGAAGTACTTAAGCTTCTTACTACTCGATAGTTTTTCTAACCCAACCAAAACTAGAATAAAGAAACCAACTACTTTTAAATCAATTTCATAGAATTTCCACCTATTCACAATCTTGGAGATCATAAAAAGTTCTTGTACGGTTTTACAACATCTCGGTAATGCTAACTATTCCACAGAAATTCCACGGCTTCCAAGTTTTTTTTTTTCAATTTCTTATAAGTTATTTAAATATGTGTCATATTCTGCTTTTTATCACAGAATATGTACCTGCTGGAAGTTAAAATAACTTCTGAGAAGCGAAATCTAATTTTCTAAGTTCCAGTCATTTCCAGACAGTTGTTCCTACTTCATGGATGACCAGCAAACTTTTTGGAAGTTTATCCAAGTTTCCAGAAACGTTAATAATTTTTCGGCAATTCAATGAACTTCTCTAAAGTTCCACAATTTCTCTTCTCGAAAGACAGCGAGCAAACTTCATGATTATCTGGAAACTTCCAATTACTTTATTCAACTGCCGAGAAGTTTAATCAACTTCTGGCATGTTCATTATAGATATTTCCACCCAATCTTCATAGATATTCTGAAGTTTATTAAATTAAATTTTTAAAGAGTGCGTTCAGTAAGAAACTTAGAAGCTTTAATAAGTTCTGAAATGATGCAAAATAGATCCGGTATAAAACAAAATTTACAAACACCAGCGATGCAGCGATGTTTTTGCATTTGGTCTAAACAAATAAATCCAAACCACGATTTGAACCACCGTTGAAGATACCCTTAGAAGATCTGGCTACACGGCTGTAACAGGTGAGGCCAGAAATGAACTCATCTTTCGTGTGGTGGGATGTGTTTTAAGATTGGTGAATTGCGTTTGCAAGGATGTTAAGGCATGGTGAAAGAAGAATATGGGCAGCTGTGCTCAGTGCCGTCTGACTTTGTTTGCCGGATTCCAGAGAAAAGAAAATGGTTTGGACAAATTTTGGCTAGAACCAAGAAGGAGCTACCAACTTTGACTACATTTGTTGATAATTGGCTCACCCTGTCGCACAAAAAGGCGTATTTTAAATAAATGGAAAGCGTCTGATTGTAAATCAAACTGGAAAAAGTTTGGAAGCTCAGAGATTTAGCTACGAGTAATTTATATTAACTCATCTTAACAGTCGGGAAAATAAGGCAAAAATGCGGGAATTTTTATATTAAGATTTTGTGGCCACCCTGAACGTGAGCTTAGTCCCGCTACTTATGACTCATCCGTTACGTCTTGTAAACAACTTTCCTGATTTTTATGTCAATATTGAGCTGTTAGGGTTTTCTTAAAATTCCTATTCTTTCAGATTGGCTGCGTTGCAATTTGCTTCTGTCTGGTTGGTTGGTTGCAATTGTGTGCTACCAAAAACACCCTTAAAATCATGAGAGTTACATTTGCGAGTGACTAGGCTTTTGGCATTAATTCGAGGTATTTGAATTTTTTGAAATCGATTTCCGTAAGAAATATGTATTACTATAACTGTGGTTTGAGAATTGTCTAATAGTAGTAACGAAGAGTTTTTCATTTGGATTCAAAATTGCTCCAGTTTTCATGCACGTCATCATAACATTTCCAAGGATTTTTTTTGATAACGATCAATTTATTTCTCAAAAATTTGTCTCTTATACTTCAATTTGAATTAATCAAGTTGATAACCACAAGCGAACACATGAATTCCCCTCATCTTCTAAGCGGCAGCTGAGCATGAAATTCACTTCATAATACCATAATTTGTCAACATCATACTTTCCTACAAACTCATCATCAGGTTGACAGGTTGACTTCAAGCCATTTGAATATGAGAGAAATTCAATTTAATTTTTCTCCTCTCCCGTCAGAAAACGAAAACCAGACGCCATCGGCAGACATTTCGATTCCTCCGAGCACACGTGAGCACTGGTCCACATACCCATACAACTTCCCGTCTCATCTTGTACAAGTAACACTACCCTAGTTGTTAGGCCAATACCCAGCGCAGAACTTTGAAAACATGTTTACACGTGGACAACCTCCTCTTTTGACTGACAGGAAGGAGTGCTATTTGTTTAGTATGCTTTTTTTACACCAAAGGTTTGTATCTCCCCTGTGAATACGAAGAGCCTGTGTTGATGCACTATGGCTTTCGTTGAAGTCCCGTCATCGCTTGTCGTCGGCCGGTTGGTGGGTGAGGGCAATAAAAGGTAATGATGCATGGGGGTGTACTCACAAGAGGCTAGGAATTGCGGCCCGAGCTAATCACGTTTCGTTATTACTGCAGTGAGATAAGGCCGTCAGATTCTTGCCCTTTCCCTATGAAGAAATGCTACGGCACAAACAGCACATGTTTACCTGGTTGCAACGAGCTCTTGGAGGTGTTCTGTGCAGCTCAAAAAGATGCACGCTTGCATCCGGGCGAGAGCAATGGAAAGTTCTGAATGCCGAGAGCAACAATTCCCAGAATCCCAGATGTTAGTAGCTCCGGTTGTTTTCGAATGCTGTAGAAAATGCATATTAAACAGATAAGCAACTGCAGAATGTGATTTTCTTTAGAGCTCTCCACATTTTTCAGAACATTCTGACAGCATTTTATTTCAACAAACCTAGCTTGCCATGAATGCTTCCCTCTAGAAACATGAAGCCCAGATTCAGTTTGTTTTGTCTTGACAAATTGAATCCCTACTTCAAGTTTTCATTCACCCAGATGAATTCCGCAAAAGCTGCAAGTGGATCGATATCAGCCAGGCAGCGACTTTGCAGCTCTTCGGAATGTAGAATGAACCTCCATCCAGATTAATTCCCAGTTTGGAAATCAAAACAACCATCAATCAAAATTTCACAAACAAATTTACTTCTACTCACAGTTTGCCGGGCTCATTAATCATGGCGTTTTTTGTGAAGAGCTTCTGATTTACGAGTTTTTCCCCACATCTTGTTTGTGGAAATATCCTCCAAGATGCAAAACGTTTTGCTTCATTTAACATTTACAAGCTAGAATTAGAGAGAGAAAAAAAAATAAAACAAGGGTTCAAATCGGAGCGCAAACTCTTTCAACAAGACTGTCATTAATAATATTCATTATTTTCCTCAGTTCAATTCATTCAAACTCCATTTTTTTTTCGGGGGTGAGAAAAGTTATTTCAAATTCCATTGATTACTGTGCTGTCGTAAACCGTGAAAAACTCGGGTTTGATGTCCGCAAAAAAACAAAAATCTACCCAAATTCACACCCGCAATCAACAGTTACCCCGCGTGCACCAATCTAGTGCTAAACGAAGCGGGCAAATATGTTTACGCTACCAATATACACGGTCGTAAATATTTTCCCATGTGATTTTTCCCGACTCAAATCGCCACTGGCATTCGGCGTTGGTGGAAACAACAGTGGCTTTTGGAGCCGACTGACTCCAACCGCCCAATCCCTCATATGCTTCCATTCCGGCTAGTGTGGCCGACCACGCAGGTCCGGAGGAACAAAAAAAAAAAAAAAAAAACTGCGAATCCCTTGCATGCCATCCGACACAGCAAATATGTGAATAAAGATAACACTTTTCTGGCCCGAGGCGGCCAAAAAGGCATTAACATAAATATGCGTTCCACATTGGAGCCGCTGGTTGCTAGGCGAGTGGTCGGTCAGCTAGGGCTACTTTATTAGATCTTGTGCTTTTTTTTTGGTGTATTCGCCGAAGATGGAACCACAGAGAACAGACATCAAGTCAAATTCAAAAACTGTTAAGAAATTTAACGGCCATTTCATAATTGTAATGAACTGGCAATATCGTGGCGGCTGGCATCACCACCCGTTGACCAGCTTGAAATCTTATTCATTAACTAAATTTTTTGGCAGTTCAGCTCTTCACCGACTAACGATCTTACCCATGTCGATATGCAGCACAGCCGAGAGATGGCAATAGGTTTAATTTGAATCCTTACACAAGTTTTTTAGAAATATATTCTGGTTTATGTCTGTCGTGATGGAACCCTGCTGCTCAACTGAAGAATATTGTAACGATCCGAAGCGGCCGGTGACCCTGGACAGAGGCGATACAAGGTTTGCAATATGCCCTAGCGGCGGATTTGGCACTAATGACAACACATTGATTATTGTTTTTTTTTTGTATTCTCCCATGCGCGAAAGTAACGATCTTTGATGAAGTTTGTCAGAAGCAGATAATTTCTCATCTCCATGCAAAGCGCTAGGAAAGGATGGTAATTTTTTGCTAGAACGAAAAGACATGAAGAGAAAGTGTGTTGATAGTTCCGTATAGGGCAACGGCTGGCTTTGAAATTGAAAGATACAAGTTTGAAAACGAGCGGAGGGCGGTAGTATGGTTAAGGGTTATGTGCCTGATCGGATACTACAGTTCATATGCCCTCCGCTCGTTTTCAAACTTGTATCTTTCAATTTCAAAGCCTGCCGTTGCCCTATACGGAACTATCAACACACTTTCTCTTCATGTCTATTCGTTCTAGCAATAAACTACCGTCCACTCCTAGCGCTTCGCATGGAGATGAGAAATTATCTGCTTTTGACAAACTTCATCACTAATGACAAGACAAAGAGAAGTCGAACTGAATAACTGATCAAATGTCAGAAAATCACCAACCCATTGTTTTATCACCCTTTAAATGAACGCATTTTAGTTCAGTTTAGTTTGACGTTAGCAAATTGTTGAATTGTTCTTTTCATAAGCACCATCATTCCAACCCCCACTATGTTTTTTTTTCATACAATGAGGCGGATAAAACTATTTTCTGGATTATTTTGCATTATTGGGCATGGATTGTGTTAGTCTCTATCTTAATTGATGATTAAGCCTCTTCTTTAAATCCTGATGTTTTCTAAGGTCTTTAAAATACCCTTAAGTTAAGATCTCAACAGTCTATTGACTCAATGTGGTTTGATTCGCATGTTCCTGACATATACAATACACTACAGTGCCCTAAATGCCTACATGATGACTGGTGCGTGCAAGAATGGTTACGATAAAATGTTCAATACTTTTCCTCTCGAAGATCATGGTTGTCACCTTGTCGTAGTTGAGAGGGCTAATCTCATGCAAAAGGCTGCCATGTGCTTGATCTGCAATGATAGTATGACACTCTGCTTTCTCTAAATTGCCACATCGTAATACGTTTATTTGAATGCGCTGAAGGGGGTGTGATACTGGTGGGTTTAGCAGCAACTCACTCTAAGACGAAGCTAGGAACAATCTACAAATACCTGATACGGAGTAATTTAGGGAAATTACGAAGAGTGTACTTTTCATTTGCTTGACAATTCTTTCATTGTTGTTTATTCCTTTATTTATTTATTGATGGTCAAACATACCTATACAGTTGGTAAACATATTGTTTGCTTCGTTATTGAAAAAGGTGAATGTTTTGATCATGATTGTGAGCAACTAATAATAAGTCCTGATGTTTCAGGTGCAGACAATTCAAACATATATTTTAATTTTTATGTGCGTTATATACGCCAGCCGTGATCAAAGCAATAACTCTTAAAACCTATGATTTAGCTAGGGATCAAACCTTTTAAACTGAACTAAGTACATCGAAAAGTGTTCCTTAAGACAGATGCTGACAAAGCATTAAAGGGTAAGGTTTTATTAAAATAAAAGAACGCGGAGGGTCCATTTTGAGAGGCGAGTAGCCTTGAGGCCATAGAAGAATTCTTCTCTATATCGGTTCGTTTTACTTTAATTGTCTCTTGAAATAAAGTCATTCCTCTAGTGGGTCAAATTTTCCACCTTGTCAACGGTGAGAAGACTTTTCTCATGCTATAAACATACATGTGAGACCAACAATTTGACCCTTAGTGAACGTATCACACATTCTAGTAATTTTTTCACTGCCACGTCGTAGAACGTTTATATAAAGGCACTAAAATCAGGTGTGATACTGGCGGGTTATGCCGCAATTCACCCTTAGACTTCTTACTTTGAATCTTAGGGAGATAACTTAAAGTACACTTTTCGTTTTCATGGCAACTTATGTTGTTATTCCTTTTTGTTTATGGAATGAATAACTAAAATACCTGGTTTGCTCATGGTAAAATAACTGATGGTAATTGCACCGTTTTCAAAAGAGGTGAATGTTATGAACAGGGAAATTATCTGAATGTTAGAAATGTAGCACTTAGTCACAGAAAAATGTTACTAAAGACTACCCATGTGGCTTATATCAGTAGCAGTGTTAGGTGGCAATAAGGTCGTTATTTTCATATAACTTCCTTGATTGTAAAGTTCAAAGACGGCAAATCAGTTGCAATCGGTTCTAATACGAGGTTATGAGATTGTATCTTTCATAACACACTTTAAATAAACAGAAAGAAAAAAAAACAAATAAAGAATATTCCCGCTAGACCCGTTCTTTTCGAAGTTTCAAATTAGTTCATATTTGAAATATATTTAAATTTGGGATAGCAACACATAACTTTTTCGCTGCTTGGTTAGTTTAGAGAGAAGTTATTCACAAAAATATATTGGGTTTGCAAACACATGAGACGTGGTTATAAATAAATACAAGTCAAGCCAGGAATCAAATAGAAATACAGTATCTATAAAACACAATAATAGACCATAATCACGTACACATTATTATGATTGATTAAGACAAGACACAAAAATAAGCAGCACACTGACGAAAATTCAACATGGACAAGAACATACACAATACATGAAAGTAAATAAATTTGATTCAAACTAGTTGAATGATCACGATAAAAACAGTGACCAAATGGGCACCATAGCCATGAAACGTCTGTGCGTTGATTTAAAATAGAGGCTCATAGAGGTGAATTTCACCAATAAAAGGGCCAGTGCAGATGAAAACGAAAGTAACAGCTTTCTACCACTGTGATACCTACAAAAACAAAAGAAAATAAAAGATATTCAATGCTCTCCAAACTATCCTGGAGCTATGATCTTGGACTTCCGAAGACTCAATATAGCTTTAACAATGTTCTGAAAATATGAACATGTTCAAGAAGTTCAATATAAGCTCTTGACATCATACATTTCATGAAATGATGCCAATACGACATTTGTACATCTCCAAGGTATTCTGGAATTGTTGATCTACTAATCTTTAATGAAGTCATGAAATCAATGTCCTGAAATTTCTTATGAGTGCGTGAAGTTCATAGCAGCATTTTTAAAACATGTCCATCATTAAATCATTTCGATTAGATTTTAAATCTCTTTAAAGTATTCTTAAGATAGATACATTAGATATTTACAGGGTACCCAGACACTTTTTCCGGTTTAACATTACGGAATCGCCTAGTTTACTTTAAATCAGCAAGCTGAAATTCAGTGACATCTTAGTAAATGCTGGGAGGTGACTTTCTGTACAAAAACATTTCGTATAGTAGCAAGGCGGGCCGAAAGAGAGGGTGGGTGGATGTTACTTTGATCTTTTCATCCTCTAAGTGTTCGACAGGAGACCCGGGTACTCACCAAATTCAAATAAACACTGGCAATAAGTGACCAATTTAAATTCTTCAAGCACTGATTCAAAAACTTATGAACATTATATGCAATATCCGTCCATCTGGTTTTCAAGGCCATCTAGTTTTCGTTAATCTGGATTTCCGGGGTTGTGGTTCGATACGGAAACACTATTTGGAAATATCAATTGAATTTCCGGGAATGGATCGCACAATCTTTGGAATAACATCTACAAACTATTTCTATTCCATTTTCGGCCATATGCCAACTTATACCCGGAAAATTCATTTTGTAATAGTTTCCCATTGGACCTATAGTGGTCATGAACATATTAAAAAGGAAACACTCCTGGAAATACAGTGTGTCTCGTAATAGGTGTCACCTTTTTTAAGTCATTTTGAATTTCAGCTGGGTAAATTCAACAGCGGAATTGATTATACCCGTTTTGAGTGTATTATTTTGACACCTTATCGCTGAAGATACATTAGGATTCCATTTGTTTATATTTATCAGCTAACATGGAAGCCATACGGGAGCAAGTTTTAAAATTACACTTGCAAAAGCTTAGATTGTGTCATATATTCAAAAGCCTCAAGCAAATTGGAGTGAGTAAGCGTTTTGTTTTTCGTACCTTGAAACGGTTCAAGGAAACTGGAAATTTCCATATTCAAGACAAAGGAGATGTCAAACGAACTGCCAGAACGAAGAAAAAGATCAAATGAGAGATCAAACTAGCTGGAAAACGCTATCAGAACGTATCGTAAATTATGGTATGGGGCGCCGTGTCACGAAAAGAAAAACTTCCTCTTCTTTTCATAGAACCTAACGTAAAAATCCACTCTGAATATTACATTGATTAGGTTTTGAAGAACCATCTGCTTCCTCAAGCTTCAGCGCTGAATAAGAATACACCATATTGTATCCAACAGGACGCAGCTCCAGCTTACAAGGCAAAGAAGACACAAGCGTGGGGCGCGGAAAATTTGCCCGATTTCATGACAAGCGAACATGGCCTGCATCTTCACCGGATCTCAACTTGACTACTTTGTTTGGGATTATATGCTTCAACATATAGGCCTTTCGAAAAGGCTTACTTTAGATCGATTCAAGAAACATTTGGTTGATATTTGGGACCAAATTTCACAGGAATTTGTGCGTGCCAGCTGCAATGGGTTTACAAAGCGTTTGCGCAAAGTTATCAAAGAAAAGGGCGAGAGATTCGAATTAAGTTGGTATCTTTCAAATGAAAAATAAATGATATGATTTGGTTTATTTGTTTTGCTGTTAACACATGTTGTTTTAGTGACACCTATTGTGAGACACCCTGTATCGGTATCAAAATTCATGAAATTTCCCCCAGAAAGCTATTTTTTATGTTTTGTGGCCATCTGATGAGTTGCCCTTGGACCTGGCATTCCGGAATAGGTTCCCGCGGGGCTTCGAGAAGCCATGTATATATTTGGAAGGAAACCCTGGCCTACAGATCAGATGCAGATACACATCATGAGATGGTTACAAATTGGTGATAAATGACCCTCCTTGATAGATTTGATCCATTTGTAAACCCATATTGCAAGGGTACTTATCTAAACACTTTTATGGCCACTCCAGGTCCCACTTGTTTCGGAATGGTCGTTTGGAAGAAAAAATATCAGATGGGTAAAAAATTGTGAGGAATATTCTGCTAAAGTAATTCAAGAATTTTTTTACCTATTTAGCCAGGGGTTCCTCCTATTAATATTCATGGCCACTCAAGGCACCACAAAAAATGACCGTTCCGTGGACAAACCATCAGATGGCCACACAACGTTTAGAAATAGTCAATCAGTGTAATCTCATGAATGTTGGTACCTATATTGCAAGGGTTTTCTTCTAAACACGATAATGGCCACTCGAGGTCCCACGAGAACCTTTTCTGGAATGACCGCTCCGAAGACAAATCATCAGATGGCCACAAAACGTTGAGAAATACTACTAGTGGAGAAATAAATTTTGATAACCCTATTACCAGGGTTTCCTTCTTACTATGTGCATGGCCACTCAAACCCCCACGGGAACCTGTTTCGGGAGGGAACAAATCATAAGATGGTCACAAAACGTTGAGAAATACCCTTTTGGAAAAGATTTCACGGCCACTCTATGCCCCATGGGAACCTCTTACAGAATGGCCGTTCCGGGGACAAGTTGACATATGACCGACAATAGAATACAATTATGTTGTATACGTTATTCCAATTTAATGTTGGTGGGTACCCGTGTATCCTGTCGAACACTTAAAGGAGTTTTTTTTTGAGAGAACTCATAAGGGTTAAAGCTTTACATGATCAATAACCCCACGAACTTTTTTTTTTGTAAATTTATATGACTTCAGGAAGCTCACGAGTTCTTCCTGACAATTCCCGACAATTGTAGAGTTCAGATCTTAAGGCAATGTCGTTCAATGAAGTGTTCCAACAGTTTTTTTTTGAGTTTGTTAAATTCAAGAAAGACTTTGGCATCTTGTATCTAATCTATTCTTTTCGAAAAGATATTAAATGCTCTCCAAAGTATTCTGAAGATTGTAATTTGAAGATCTACTCCTCAATTAAGCCAACGAGCAAAATCTTTAAAGTTTTCATGAGTTTAGGTACTTTATTCGAGTGTTATGGCATTATTGAATCCATTCGACGGGGTATTTTGAACTCTTCAAAGTATTATGGAGTTCAGATTTAAATGACAGAATCAAACAAGTCTTGAGGAATATTCTGAAAGTGTTAATGAGTTCGTGAAGCCTGACAATAAACACCTCGTCGAATGGCGTTAATGAGATATTGAGTGCTTTTCAAACTATCCTGGAGGTAAGATTATGGTGTTCTACAAGTCAAATGAAACCTTGAAAAATGTTCTAAAAAGACCAAGTGGAATATGTTTGACAATCTTATTCCACTTATTACTCAATTCATTGATGCTTTTGGCGACACTGCCATTACCCTTCCACTTCCTCTACATAATAGCCCAAAATCACTCTATCGGTCTGAGCTGAAGCAGTTTGGTGGGTTGAGTTCTTCCGGTATGAAGTGAATCCCGTTGGTTGCATACCACTGTAGCACTGTTTTACTTTAATGTCAGCTTGCAAGATCTGGCCAAAACATGACAGGTTCATTATGTGATCTGATGAATGACAATAGAGACAATTTGGAGACATTCTGTTCTGTAAAGATCTGAAATAAATGTCTTATCAGTGATGAAAACTTTGGTCATCCTACCGCAGCTACAAATGTCTTGCCAAATCATGTATTTACGTGCAAATTTATCTGCAAACACAAACTTGCATTTGGCAGGAATATCTCCCCGAGCCGTAGACAAATCAAATTTTTGTCCCAGTAGCTGTTTAAAATCGGCCTTTACATAGGTTTTATTATCCATGAGGAGACAGACATTGAATTTTGTCAACACCTGATCATACAGTTTGTTGACACGGATTCTGGCCACATTGTTCTGTTTTTGATCCCTACTTGGTTGTCTACAGGCACGGTATGACTTGAAGTCTTCCTGTAGACAAATCCGTTGCATGGTACTGCGTGCGGCGTGAAACTTTTTGGCCAAATCGCGGTCTGAGATGTTGGGGTTGACAGTGTTCAGCAGTTGACGGTTGACAGTATCCGCCCAACGCTTGCTTTGAGGCTTGCGATCCGTCGACAAAGTTTCTCTGTACTTTTTCAAAACACGTCATACGGTATTTCGAGGAAAACCCAACGCTTTAGCAAGTTTTGGCCCAGACCACGAAGGGTGTTCCAAATGATTACGTGCAATTATTTTGGTTCTTTCCTCTTCCATTTTGTATTTATCTGAAACACGTCAGACTGCACCGCGAAAAAAGACTTCTGATGTTGTTTTTGTTATAGGAAACACATAAGATGCCATAGTTTATAAATTCAACCACTAGGGTCGCTGTAAGAATCAAACATGTTTGGATCTTGGAGTTTGTTTAGCACCATAATGTCTTGAACAACTTAGGGAAGGTCCATTTATTATGTCACACAGTAAGGGGGGAGAGCGGTTTTGGAAAAACCTGGCGATCCATACAAACAAATTTGAAGGTCCATACGAAAAACGTGAACAGGGTGGGGGTGTAGGTTTATAAAGAGTCATTTGTTGCGTGACGTAATTAATGCACGTTCCCTTATTGAAAATCATAATTTGAATATCTCCAGGTGTGGTTTGAAATTCCATGTGTAGGGTACGGGACGGGTTTTAAGCAGTTCATGTGTCACCTGAGACATTTTTGAAGCTGTATGTGAACTATAAACAGAACTACAAATATTCGGACGTTAAACCCTCTGCTTATTTTTTATCTATCGGAACTAACCACCATCATAAAGAATAGTCGAGGAACTTGCCATCAAAAACGAGCATTAGACTCAGAAAATTGCATAGTGATGGAAGAAAGTTCCCAATTGCAGGGACTTATTTAAAGCATACAGATTGCTTTCCGATTGAGAAAATGATTTTCTCAGCTCCTCAATCCGTACATAAATTAACAATATTGTATGAGTGCGAGTTCGTGCTGGTGTGAGAAGGCAAAATAGGCCAGTTCACGATTCGCTGCAAACGTCAATTTCCTCAACCCGCTGCTTCATTTGACCTTTCGCTCACGAAAACAATCAACCAAAACATGTCGATTGCTATGATCGAAATCTCGACTATTAGTAGGTTATGAGACAGACGTACACGACCAATCTTTTAGTCTGTCATTGATATTTAGATTGGCAATGTGTATTTCTTATTTCATTTACTCTCACGGTAATGTTAAACAAAGCGACTGTGACGACAAACATGATGCTTTGTTTAAAAACAACGAAATGCATGACACAGCAGGCTTAACTCGTTACACAATACCGATGCAATTTGCAATAGTCTATGGGTTCACAATTTTGATCGATGAGCAATATAATTAAGCACATCAAACGATAATTGTGTGCCATATATATGATGTTCATATAGCATGAAAGACGATTATTAATATCGTTGAGTACTGGACAGCTCCGAAACATATTTTTTCATTGCATATGATAGTGCCAGACGATGAATAATATAATCATAAGCATAGATCAATTTAAAAACATTCTGGGGTCTGCGGCTTAGTTCCTGAAAGGGACTACAGGGATCGAGGATTTGGTAGATGTCGCAACCAAAAGCAGCAAATAATGGCTTGAATAAGATACCTACCTAGCCCTTTCCAAACGATAATGTGACCCATTAACCTCGAGCTAGCCAGGAATAATTGGCATCCCTCTTTTACTAATAACAAAAAGTAAAATTTTGTGTACAACAATATTGAATATCGGCTCCGCAAAGTGTTACACACGCCTGAGCCTAACAAATGAACAAACTGATTAAAAAAAACTTAAAAGCACGGAAAAAACTGTGAACAAGCCTGGGTGTGAGAAAGAGCGATGAAGACCCTCTCTCCGGTACACGCGATTAAATGCAAAATACACAAAGGCAAAATTAAAGAAAACTTCTTAAGTCGGTAGGAAACTGATGGTTTTCTACCTGATGTATTTTAAATCGTCAAAATAACAGTACTTAATAGGAAATCACTCATGATTTATGTATCGAAACATTAGCCCAATAGATAGAGATTATGTTCGTATAATTAAATGTGAACTGATTTGGAAAATGTAGGAGTTTAAGACCTGCTGCCTAACAACTGAGGAAAACAGCGACCCCTGATTAAGTCGTTCCCTCTCCTTTATACAGCCATTCCATAGAGGAAAGATATACGATCACTCAGAATTCGAACAATAATTGGTATTTTTGAGCCAAATCGAACAATATTAGAGATTTTTTACAAAAATTGGTACCTGTATGACTCTATTACCTGAACCTCGGTAGGTATAGAGTTTGGAGATTTATTTTGTTGTTGTTTTCTCCATTTAATAGTCGAGACGAACGCAAGACACGAACCGGAGTCGGTTTTCTTATCTTAACTAAATCCTAAATTCCCATAGTGGAGTAGTAAGATGGCTACTGCCAATTACTCGATAGCTTGGGCCACTCTCTAAGAGCGATAGAAAAATAAGACGCTCATAATGAAGGCACATCGTGATTCTCTTATTGTTATGTTTTGTATTCTCCGTGTGTGGAGCAACGACAATGATGTAGAAGGAGATGTTCGCTCATCACCATGAGGCAGCAAGAGTGGACAGTAATGTTTGCTAGAATGAAAGATATGAAGAGAAAGTGTTGAAAGTTCCGTCAGTGCACGGTTGGTTGGAAATAGAATAGAAATATTTAAAATTGAGCGAAAGGGCATGAGTGGAACTCGAACCAAGGACGTTACCTTTGCCTAACATCCCATAAATGGTGGTAACCATTAATCATACTGGTGGGGACCAGTATCGCAACGCTTCACGGTATTTCTCTCCGAGGTCTCTACGTTAAAGATGACGAGAAAAAACCTGAAACCCAATAAGGAGAGAGTTCCTCCAGGCCATTGACAAGCCTATATCAATAGCAGTGATTGACAGTAGACAGGATGCCCTGGGCCCAAATTGATTTGGACCCGCTGTCAGCTGTCAAATAGAAGTCTAATAATTTGTTTTGGTTGTTTGTTTTGATGTAAAACACCACAGAAAGCGATCTTTCTGCTTTGTATGACGTGCACAACGCAAACGAGCAACAACAGATACAACTTACAATGTTGACGTTATTTTGACAGTTGAGCTTGCTGAGATGTTGGCTACGAGAAAAAGTGGTCCTTGTCATAGGCCTGAGTTCCTCTCTCATGTGCGCATAAAAACAGAGTGCATTCAAATGACTGATAGAAACTATCACAGAGCTATTAGTATTTCATGAGCGCGTACCAACATGTTACTTTTGCCTGTTGAGGTGGCGGATTCGTCCGTGCCTCGACTCACCCCGCAGTGGGATGTTAGGCAAAGGTAACGTCCTTGATTCGGGTACTACTCTACCCATGCCCTTTCGCTCAATTTTCAATGCTTCTATTCTATTTCCAACCTACCGTACACTGACGGAACATTCAACACTTTCTCTTCATATCTTTCATTCTAGCACTCATTACTGTTCACTCTTGGTGCCTCATGGCGATTAGCGAACATCTCCTTCTACATCACATCTTGATGTTTTGTCCAGCGTGGGATCGATGAAACGTGAATCGTCTATTTCAAGAAATTCATTCTCTGTTTTAGCTGGCTTTCATATTAATTTCTTCTAGCCTCTCCAATTCATAACCAGTTGTTTTAGAATCTAGCGTGAAAACTCCTTTAATACCTTCAAATTATTGAGTTAACATTCGATCCGTTTAAAATTCTGCGAATCTCATCTCAATCAAGTTCTCCTACGCGATACTTCGTATCGGCGCAATCGGTCGATCGCAGTGAATCACTATTGAGAAGAATTTAATTACGCGCCCGGTCGGCCGGTCCGGCAAAAGTGATTACCCAGCAAACTGCAAAGTGAATAACCCTACGCGAGTGCAAATTAATATCCAACCCATCAACACAAATTGAACTCGATGAACAATCTTAGTTTCCCCTGTATGAGGGAAACTTCAGTGGAGGTTACAGGGAAAAAATTATGGTAATTGAAAGGCAGGAAGAAGAAAAAACCCTTCATGGAGTGTCCCCAGTACTTGTAGAAAAAACGATCCAGAGCTACTGTGGGACAATCATTGCCGCTAAAAAAACCAAAGATGGAAAAATATTTGTAACAGTTCGTAATGATAGCCAGGCAAAAAACCTAGCTAAAATTGAAAAATTAGCCGACGGAATAACGGTCAAGGTATACGAACACAAGACGTTGAACTCTTGTAAAGTGGTTGTGTTCTGTCGTGACGTGAAAGAAGATACGGACGACTCAATTCTCGATATGCTAGTGGATCAAGGTGTGCCCAACGTAAAACAAATTATGAAGGGCATGGATGAAAACAAAATTCCTACCGGCATCTTTGTACTAACGGTGAAGGAAACCAGAGCGTCTGATGAAGTCAAAATTGGTTATCTCCTTCTGCAGACACGGCCAGGGTATCCAAACCCGCTGAGGTGCTTCAAGTGCCTTAAGTTTTGCCATACCAGCACTGGCTGCCCGGATAGTGATAAAAAATGCAGCAAGTTTGGTGAATCATATCATGAAGAATGTAGAAATGAAGCAAAATGTGTTAATTGTGGCGGTGAACATGGTGCGTTTTTCAAAGCGTGTCCAGCACTGCAAAAAGAAAAAAAATATTACAAAAGTTAAAGTCGACATGAAGATTCCATTCTGGGAAGCAAGAAAAATAGTTGAATCTGGAAATAAAATAACATACTCCAACACAGTCACGGCATCAGTCGATGAACAAGCCAAAAAGCTCACTGACCAGAATAAAGCATATGTGACCAAAATCAACGAGCTAAACGAAGAAAAGAAAAGCTACGCCGATACCCTGAAAGCAGAAATGGAATTGCAATTGCAGACCAAGCTCAATCAATACAAAGAAGAGGTGAAAAACTGTTTCATAGAAAATAATAATAAAGTGCTGCAAATGGAAACGAAGTTTCAAGCTTTGCAGGAAAAGTGCGAACAATTACATAAAGCATACAAGGAGGAAAAGCAAAAACGAAAACTTGCAGAAAAGGAGGCTGAAAAACTCAAAGAAGACTGTAACAAGCTCGAGAACCTTCTGAAACTGTACCAACACAAATCAGCCCCAAAACACACTAGGACCCAGGAAGTGGCTTCACTCTCCCCTCCGAGGAAGAAGAAAGGAATTACCGCGATGAAACCATGTGACGAGGTGGAGTACGTTCAATCGGACTCAGAAACCTCTGACGGATCTACTCACCAGGACCACGATATGGAACAATGAATCATTAAAAGTCCCAACGAGACCAAAATAACTAATCGAAGGTAAACAAGTTAATCAAACAAAGTCCAATAATCTTTACAATGACACATCATCATAATAACACAACAACTAATGAAAATTGCGCGGTCTCATGGAATGTTAGAGGATTTAGAAAAAGAAGAACCAACCTAAAATTACTACTGACTGACATTAATCCGTTGGTACTTTGCCTCCAGGAAACAATGTGCCAAAACGACTCTCAAACAAGCATCAGTAAGTACAAAACATACCATCGGCAAAGAGCAAGTGGTGCTAGATCAGCAGGCGGAGTGATAACGGCAGTAAAAGAAGACAAAGATAGCGTAATCATCGATCTTAATACAAGCTTAGAAGCAGTAGCTGTGAAAGCAGGAGCACCGATAAATGCTCACATATTAAATGTATATTTCCCCCCCGGAAACCAAATCCAAAAGGATGAGGTTTCGAACCTACTGTCCCAAGTTCCAAAACCCGTGATAGTGATGGGAGACTTTAATGCACATCACCCGCTATGGGGTTCAGACGAAATCAACCACCGGGGAAAAATAATAGAGTCAATCATCGACGAAGAAAATCTGATAGTGATCAATAATGGTGAAAAAACATATGTAAATAGCGCTACGGGGATCGGATCCTGCATCGATATCTGTTGTTGCTCCGACCAACTAGCTGGAGCCCTAGAACTTACTGTCTCAGAAGATTCGTACGGAAGCGATCACATTCCACTAATTATATCGATGCCGCATTTAATACAGGAAAAGGAAAGTCTCCCTAGGTGGAAGATCTAAGAAGCTGACTGGGTAAAATACCAAAATACGATTGATATAACCCACACAGATGATGCTGTTGACCAAGAAATAACAAAGCAGATAAACAAAGCCGCCGAACAATCCATTCCAAAAACTAAAGGAAGTACCTCCGGTAAACAGGTACCATGGTGGAACAATGAAGTAGCATCTGTTATCAAAGCTAGAAGAAAGGCCCTTCGAATCTTGCAAAGGACAAAAAAAGGAATACCAAACCATCAACATGCACAGGATTTTCGAGAAGCCAATATCAAAGCACAAGAGATCATTATAAAAGCCAAAAAGAAATCCTGGGAAGAGTTTGCCCAAAAATTCAACGTCCACACGCAAGGTACAACGTACAACAGACTATGGGAAGATTCCGTGTATCCAAAAAGCTGGACTAAATCCATAGTTGTCCCTATATACAAGGGAAAAGGAGAAAGAAGCTGCCCAGGTAATTACCGACCAATCTACTTAAATAGCGGCCTTGGAAAGATCCTCGAGAGAATGATAAATAACCGACTAATGTACATAATCGAAGCACGCAAGCTGCTTAATGACCACCAATTCGCTTTTCGAAAAGGAAAATCTATAGCAGATTATCTAGCCCACTTTGACACCGCTGTGAGAGAAGCTATGCACAAAAAAATCCTTACACAAGCAGTTTTCCTCGACATCAAAAAGGCTTACGACACCACCTGGCGCAGGCTGGTACTGAACAGAATTTGTGAGTGGAAAATTGGAGGCAACCTCGTTAAATACATCCAGAAAATCCTAGAACGAAGGACATTTAGAGTAAAAGCAAACAATACACTATCACAGGAAGCAATAATGGAGAACGGCCTATGCCAAGGATCAGTTATAAGTGTCACTCTTTTCTTAGTTGCAATCGACACCATATGCTCGGTGCTCCCAGCCGGCGTCAAGGTACTCCTTTTTGCCGATGATGTAGTTCTTTTTGCCACCGACAGCAACCGGAAAAATCTCACCAAAAAACTACAATCAGTGCTTCAGTCAGTTGAATCATGGGAACAATGTACTGGTTTCAAGATATCAACCGAAAAATGTGTAACAGTGTTGTTCAAAAGCCCCAGATCAGAAAACAAATAGGTCAAAAACTGAAACTGAATAACGGCTTTGTACCAGAAAAAAGATGCCACAAATGTCTTGGAGTAACTCTAGATCAACACCTCACCTACAAACACACATAGAGGAAATAAGAGCAGCATGCTCCCAGAAGTTCAGTTCCTAAGATTCATCGGGTCTAGATCATGGGTGGCGACCGACAAACTCTTTACAAAAATCTACAAAGCAACCGTGCTTGAAAAATACTGTACGCCGCTCCTATTATATCTTCCATCAGTGACACGGTAATCAAACGGCTCGAGAGTTTGCATAACAACGCTTTACGGATCATCACAGGAGCGTTCTTTACCAGTCCAATAATAAGCATACAGGCTGAAGCAGGAATTCAAACATCAGCTGCCTCCTAAACCAAAGACTAGCGATATTTGCAACAAAAACAATCAACAACGCCTGTCTTCCACTAAACAGCGAAACAAAAGAGTACAGCAGTCACAGCTCAGGAGAACTATGGAATCAAGAACCAACTACCGAACCAAACACTATAAAAACCAGAAGTGGTAGAATCATAGAGGACCTAGGAACAAATTCCCCAGTAAGTAGATCTCTGCATATACCATCCACCCCACCATGGAAGAGGAAACAAATAAATGTCGATAATACCATGCTACACGCGAGTAGGAGTGGAAAGAATAATCTAGAACAGAGAAAACTATTGGCCCAACTAATCAGCACTAAATACAGACTCCACTCAGCGATCTACACTGATGGATCTAAAACCGATTCAAGAACGGGTTTCAGTGTAATCGTCGAAGGTAACGTAATACGTAAAAGAACCCACAATCTACTTAGCATCTACAGCGTCGAATGTATGGCAATAATTGAAGCCCTAAGCTGGATATCAAATCAAGAAAAGGTAGGTGCCTTCATCATATGCACTGACTCTCTGAGCGTAATCACCACTATCGAAAAAAGAAAGATAAAATCTCTTCTCAAAGATGAAATAGTCACCCTATACAACAACATAACCGATAAGGGAACATCCATTACCTCTTGCTGGATCCCAAGCCACATCGGCATTCTCGGGAACGAGAAGGCTGATACAGAAGCAAAGCGAGCCCTCGAACTGAATACAATAACGCAGAAAACAGTTGACCACAAGGAAACCAAAACCATCATCAAAAGGAACATTATTTATAAATGGAATGGTACTCAACCAGATACAATAAACTAAGAGAATGCAAAAACACCATCACACCTTACAGAGACTCAATTACAGAAATCGCAGAGATGACGTCATACTTACCAGACTACGAATAGGCCTTACGCGGGTAACGCATGCATATCTACTGGAAAAAACAGACCCACCTAAGTGCACAAAATGCAACCAAATACTTACCGTCAAACATATTATAGCCTCCTGCCCAGGATATGAGGACTTACGCGAAAAAATTGGGCTCCAACCCAGCCTAAGAGAGGCACTCGCTGACGACAGTCACCAAGCAAAAAAAGTGCTTAGCTTTCTCAAAGAAATTGCGCTGATAGATGAAATATGACTTGACTCTTTTCAACAAACAACCCAATATAAAGCAACCCAAACCCACAGAACAATACAGTTGGTCAAGCCTAACCAGTTGTACCATTTACCACCTCATCGAAAATGGGAAACTCCGACTCCAAGGAAGACAACGTTAAGCAGATCGGTGATCAGCAGGTCACCGTCATCGAGAACCAGGAGGTCCACACAGAATACCATACCCAACATGAACTTAAACTGATGGTCATCATGGTAGCAGTATTAGTGCTCCTGGCGCTAAAACTTATCAAGACAGGATGGAAGATCTGCAAGCGTCAGGCGTTCGAAACCGCTCGCTCCGTTGCAACAATACAACAAGCGTGATCAAAGAATGAAGAAAAAAAAATACTATTAGATGTTAAGTTGTTTCAAACTCTGTAAATGAATCAAACGAGACTCTAAAATTTAAAGAGTCTTTAATGAAAAAAAAAAAAAAAAAAAAAGGTTCTCCTAGGCACAACTCTGCAAACCCGAAGACGAATGGACAGCAAGCGTTCAGAAGCAGAATCCGTTACGTTTCGAAGATTGTGCCCATATCCGTGTGCGGAAGGCAATTTCAGCATTCAGGCCGTGCTTCCGTGGGGTTCCTTTTCATTTTACTCACATTTTCACTTTATGAATCTGGGATACCGCCCACTTTGTCGGAGCAAATCGTCGATCCTTTTTTTTCCCTCCCTTGCATTGCCATGCCGTATCCCCGGAGCAATATAACGCGGTGTAGCCCATATGAGGGAGCCATAAAATAAAGCGAAACTTTTGATACCTCTCCGAGTGCGAATAATAAAGTGACTTTTGGACACTTTCGAAACTTGGTTCAATATCCAGTAAAGCCAGATTATTGGGGGTGTCCGTGAGTCTTAGGAAGGTGCACTCACCTTCGTTGGATACTTTCGTTAATGGAGCCTTTTATTACTGTGATCCGCAGAGAGCAGTCAACTGGGGGAAGGTTAGGGTCGATACTATAAGGTGTCATTTTCTTGAACGGCAAAATATCCCGGACACGGCAAGCACCCTCATAAATAACGGGTGAGCACTCGGCAATTACCAGTGTGATAATTGGCAGTAAACTGGCAGGCTCCATCCGGTGCGCTAGGATGATTTGGATTGAATGCTATCGGATTTCAATGCGGTGGGGGTACGGAAAAGGATTTTGCTAACGATATTGTGTGGTTCGAAGTTTATGGTAGTTTAGGATTCCAAATAATGGTGAACCTAGAAATTGTAATGTTTCACAACTTAGCATCAAACTACGATACTCATGGTTTTCGAGACGAACGAATTTTAAACCGTGCAAAGAAATTCATTGCAAACGCCGAAAGCACTTCAATCCAATCAAGTGTTCATCATCATCATCATCATCATAGTCGTTTCGCATTTTCACGACCCAAAACTACCATGACCAAATATCGCCTTGTAAATAATATTCCTCCCCGCTGTTTGCCTGTCGGTTCAATGTGCGCATCAGATGGATTTGCAATAAATCCAAGAACTGAGGAGACGGTCGAAGACACCACCCGGTGAAGGTAGAAAGTCGATTGCGGTACGTCACATTTATCATCAAATAAAATTATGACACAAATGGGGTAGAGCAGTTTATTAATGCTGTCATTTTTCTCAGATTCACCACCCCCCGCCCCCCCCCCCCCCCCAGGGTTGGAACGAAGCGAGAACATTTCAATGCCCATCTCGTTTTGGTCGATTGGATGCGAGTGAGACACCTACAGCAACCTCGAACTCCAAGGAAACTACTATCTATATCGATATTTTCTCTCTGCTACTGCTACAGTCGTCATCTACAACGACAAGAACCGAGCAAGGAGGAAAAATGGCAACATTATTGCACGATGACATTCCCGGAGACAACCGGTTGAATGATTGTATTTTTCCAATTGGGTTGTGACGATGCGCCAGACATCGTTGAAAGGAAATCGATTTTCAATGGAGTATTCAGTGAACTTTGCAGGCTTTCATGCGACTACTGTCAGTCGGTGAAAAATGTTTTCCGATTTCGGTGCACTTCGAAAAAAAAAAAATTGTTTCTTGTTGCAGATGCTCGAATGAGTGTTCATTTCTCGGAAAAGTAGCTCAACGCCTTTCATCGCCCTTTATTCAAACCGAATCCAATCAACATCAATCCCACCTCACGATAATCCGTAAATGGCTCCAGTTGAGGTTTTCTTCCAAAAATTCGATGATAGAAGCATTCTTCGGAAATCACTTTCCACACACTTCGAATGATTCAGCTTATTCTCGAGACCTCGAAAAGGCCTCATGTTTCTCCCAGTTTTCGATTTCGATTCTGCAATCCTCAGGTGAAAATGCCATTATCCCTAATCCGTTTGGTCTTTTGCCCCACCGGACGGAGCAGGGCGGCTCGGCGGCCGGAACTCAATACACCAGCACAAATGGGATGAAAGCTTTCGTCGGAACGTATTTATTTGCAGTAAGCAAAAAAAAAGAAGGAAGCGAATGAATCCAACCCGTTTGGAATAGTTTTATGGTCCTTTGATAAATTGAGTGAAATTAATATTCCGTTGGCATAGGACAGTGCTAATAGATGAAGTGCAACCGGGTTCGAGGTGTGCCGGACCTGTCGTCTCTCCAATCACTTCCCAGGAGGTAATATCATCATCTGTCCTTTTTGAGCTGCCATGAGACGGAACAAATTCCCTATCCAACTTCTTCTCCGACGGCAGACCGCATTACGTTCGTTCAATCGAACGTTCGGTATCATCTACTTACTTGCTTGACAACTTACCTTGTCAGGTGGAAGGGAAAATGGAATGTCATGCTTCCTAATATGGAATTTATTTCTTCGATTTATCTTGAAAGAAAGCAGTGGATTTAGGTGGAACGTCGAGACGAGCAGAGAAAATAGGAAATCACAGGGTTGAATGGGGGAAATGTTCCTTTCTTCCGTGAGATTCAATCCAAAAGACAAGCGGAATGGGATGTTTGAAACAGATATTTTTTAACTTATTTGATCAGGAGCATTTGTACTGGGTATATGTCCTGAGCATGTGTACCTATTGTGGGAAATCTTTTACACGATCATTTAATATGAGTTGTTAGTCACAATTGAAATCACCAATTTGTATTTTGAAATAAAACAAAATATTATAAGGAATTAAATATGAAATGGAGAGCGACCCCGGGTGAACATAGAACACTAGTTCGAATCTCACCCTCGGACAATTAACGAAAAAATATCCATAAAGGTGTTTGAGTGACTACGACGGAAAATTAACCAGCCCAGGGCGGAAAATCTCGACAATGAAGAAAATATATTTTTGAAATTCAAAAAAGAAAAAAAAACTTGAAAAATATGAAATGAAATGAGGAAATTAAATGAGAAATGGAATGATATGAGAAATAAAAATATAAAAGAAACTTAAAATGATATAAAATAAGGAATGAAATAAGTAATTAAATGGGATGTAAAATAAGAAATGGAATGAACTGAAAAATGAAATGAAAAAATGTGACACGAAATGCTGTAGGAAGTTAAAACAAAGAAGATATTAAAAACACAAATACAAAAATATATTATGAGCAATTGAATGGACTGATTAGTAGAGTGAAATGACAAATAAAAGAAAATAAACATTTCTAAATTAAACAAAACGAGATACTAACAAAATGATATGAGAAATGATATAAAACAATATGAATCGAGAATCGATATGTAATGAAAAATGGAATGAAATGTGAAATTAAATAAATGTGGTGAACTGACACTTCTTCTTCTTTCTTAGCATTTCAAGCTTATAACCTTCGCAATTAGCTTATAGCTTGCTCTTAATTTCTGAATGCACTTCCACAGTCATTAATTGAGAGCTTTCAATTCGCCATTTCTCCATTTGTATGATTGTGTGGCAAGTACAATCATACCCTATGCCCAGGGAGTCGAGACATTTTTCTAAAATCCTAGACCAATGGAACCCGTTGCATTGTAGCTGCGCCTGTACCGACTGAGCTTAAGGAGGACTGCCACTATTATCCTCAAAAAATCTACCGGTTGAGGTAGCAGAGGATAATAGAAGCAGGGCTCATCGATAATTAAATAATATGTTTGAATTTGCCTCTCGATGAGTACCTGCAAAATGTAAAAAAAATAAGAATAAGAAGGTTAATAAATAAGAGTTAAGGCAAACTTCGGGCCGAATATCACACTCATATCACTTCCCTGGGTCTGGATTGGCAAGAGGCACTTCGTAAGATGACGGTCTCACTTTATAATTGTGGAATTAAATGAAAAGAAAAGTTATATATAATGAAAAACTGGATGAAATTAGATTTGCATCAAAATAAGAAATGAAACAAAAAGCAATAGGAAACAATCGGAAATTAATAAGGAATAAAATGATATTAGACATTAAATTGAATAAGGTATTGAAGAAGTTATAATAAGCCATTGGATGAATTCAGAATGACGCCAAACAAATTTAGAAATGAACTAAAGTAAAATTACTACAATAAAATTCTATGTGAAATTAAATGATATGATAAACTAAAATGGTAGACTCATTGACATAAAAAATTGAATTAAACGATAAGTGATATAATAATGGAGTGTATTGAGAAATTTAATGAAAAGATAAATGCATAATGAAATAAGAAACACTATGAAATTTAATGAGAAATAAAATGAATTGATATGATTTGAAACGAAAGATGCTATGAAATGAGAAATGAAATAGAACGAAACATTTATTGTGAAAACAAATTAGAAGAAGAATTGCAGGACATCTAAAATAGAATGAAATGCGAAATGCAGCAAAACTTTAAATGAAATTAAGCGAAACAAACAACATGCAATTAGAAAGGAAATGAGAAAAAAAGAAAAAAGAAAATAAGCGATAAGGGACATAAAATAAAACATAAAGTAAAAGGATATTAGCAATTAAATTCAATGAGAAACGCAATGAAATGAGAAATAAAACGGAGTAAGAAACTAAACGAAATGAAATGAAATGCAAGGAGGTATAATATAAAGAGATAAATTAAGTGAAATGGGAAAAACAATGAATTGTGAAACAAAATGAAACGAAAAATTAAATTAAATGTGAACATATTTTAAGAAAGCAATGAAATGATACGTGAAATAAAATGGCACATGAAAAAAAAGAGGACGAATGAAAAATGAATTGGGATAGAAATGAAATAAAATAAAATAAAATGAAAAATGGAATGAGAAATGAAATGATCAAAATGAACATTGATACGACGTATGAATTGAAAAACGAAATGAAATGAAATGTTAAATGAGAATTAGAATAAAAACAAGAGACGCAGAAAACATTATCGCAGGGAATATAATAAAAATCATTTTGAAAATTGAAATAAGATATAAAAATGGGTTAAGTCGAAATAATGTAGTGATAATGAGGATACTTAAATGACAAATATAATGGTCAATTAAATAAGTCATTGTAAGTTAGTATGTGCAGTGTAAGTAAAATATGAGTGCAATTACGAAGGAGGCAATAATATGAGATTTAAGCATTGTAACAATGACTGTGACAGAAGTTATATTGATGTATGAAACTGAGAATGAACTTGATATAGTAATATCTGAAATGAAATGAGATATAAATTGAGAAATTTCTGAGGAGAAATATATCTGGTCACGTCTTCCTTCGGAAGGAAGTAAAGCCGTTGGATCTGGCTCATAGTCATGAGTCGTTAGGTAGGGTCCGGGTCGTCTCCCTGGCGTCGGTGATTAGTACCATGTGAGGAAATAGGCCGACGAATATTGAATAAACAAAAAAAAATTGAAATGAGCAATGAAATGAGAACTGAAATGAGAAATGAAACGAGAAAGGAAATGAGAAATTAAATGAGATGAAATGAGTAATGAAATGAAAAATGAAATGAGAAATGGCATGAGAAATGAAAAGAGAAATGGAATGAGAAAGGAAATGAGCAATGAAATGAGAAATGAAATGAGAAATGAAATGAGAAATGAAATGAGAAATGAAATGAGAAATGAAATGAGAAATGAAATGAGAAATGAAATGAGAAATGAAATGAGAAATGAAATGAGAAATGAAATGAGAAATGAAATGAGAAATGAAATGAGAAATGAAATGAGAAATGAAATGAGAAATGAAATGAGAAATGAAATGAGAAATGAAATGAGAAATGAAAT
>JASCZW010007279.1:0-70122 GCA_034211315.2 Aedes japonicus
TTAATTATATCAATTATATCAAAGTCGAGGTTATTGGTTTCGAGACACTGAAGAAATCTACACATTGTAGACAGAAATACGCTTATCATCTGTCGAATAAGCAAGGTAGTTGGAATTAAATGGAAAGTACTAATTTTTCTCTTTCCAATTTCTAGTTATAAATTATATGCTAAACCCACATTCGATCTGATCCAAGTCCATTGGAATAAATAAACCAGGTTTATACATTGTTTAATAGTAAAATCAAGTGCCCGAAAAGAGAGGAAGTCTCATAGAATTTACAATTGAATATATTTTAACAATACAATAGAATCCATAGTATGTACAATTAAAGTATTGTTCACAACGATAGGATGACAATAAGAGTTATTGTTACCACAGTAGAATCTAATGTAAATTCCTGCATATACATTAACCATAAGAAGTGCCTAACCACCAATTCGGGGTATATTCCCAACTGTAACTGGTATGGTCACACCATCTATAATATCGTTCCTGAATGGTACATGTTTATTAGCGTTGAGACATCGACATTAGAAAAGGGGGGTTGAAACAATAATTATTTTCCGAACAAGTTGATTAACTATATCATAGCCATTCAAGCTTAAATCTCAGCGTGTGTAAAATTTCGCAACCGTCAATTTAAAAGGAATCGCCAAATGACAATTAGCAACTAGCAAAAAGCAAATTTGTCAGTTTTGTAACCGCTATGGGGCATCTAATTGCACGTCAAAACATCGTGTCAGTATCGGGAGGCGTGTGGCGAACGATGGTGTGATATTTTGACATGCAGCAGATGCCGCAACTTCACCACATCAGAGGGCACCTCGACTAAGTAAACCACGTGGCGTTAGTGAAGCAGCAATGGCTAACGCTAGCGCTTGCTAGCGATTTGAAAATTTACACAAAGTTATCGATTAGTTTTGTTCTTGCTTAAACGTCTGTCTGTGACTATATGTTATACTAAGCCTCCTTTAATAAGCTTCCTTTTTCCCCTAAACGCGGCCGATCCCATCACGGCAGCTATTTTCGACGTGTGGTTCGTTTGTTTTCTCGGTGATCCTTCTTTTACCTCTCTTCGGTTTTCTTTATGCTAATCTTTAACTCCTCTTTAAAGTGGTCTAACAAAATCCTTTCGATTTCATCGATATGCTGAAATTATGTTGATGTTTCTTTCTGTTGATGTGATCCGAACAGATGATCGCTTACTTTATGACGCGGTCACATGTGTTAGTCAGTACATAGTATCCACAGGATTGTAACGATAAGGTATTTTTGTGAAGGACCATGCCTTTAGCCGGCTTCGACTCCATGGCAACCTTGTACTCGCGCTGTTTGAGCAGCTCCAGCGAATACATCGGCGTCTAAAAATTATTCCTTGAAACCATTAATTCCCCCACAATATATTTCACGGTACATACAATCCAACGAGGTTGATGTTTTTCCATACAGTTGCTCCTAAGACAATTGTTTGTATTGGTATTCCGTGATGATGAGGGTGTTCAGTCCGCAGCACACAGCAGCGCACTGAAGTGACAGAAGAAGAAAACAAACGTACAACGCAAAAGGACAACACCCAAAAACGCACAGTAATGAGTCCGATGAACGACGAACAACAACATCGTAAGCACCGCCTGTGGATTTTTTGCTGCTTCGTGCACGCATAGAAAGGCTCTTTTGCGTGCGCCGGGCTACCTGCATTCGGTGTCGTCCTGGCGACAGGATTCCGGACGCGTCTTTCGCTCTCGGCAGCCCCTGCAGTTTGGCGAGTGGTTTTGATCTCGCGATTTCTCGCGTTTTCCACGGCGATGATAATGGGCAAACCTGGCCCCAGTGGTTGTACCGAAACCCAGCGGCAAGCGGCCACGGCTGACAGCAGCAACCCGTTTTCGTTACTCGAAGAAGCAGGACCGATACCGTTTGCCCGGGCGCAGAGGCAACAAAAGAAAAGGAAGAAGAAGTTGAACCAACTCGATGGTTCCAGTGGCTGTACCCACTCCGAAGCGTGGGCCCCGGCGACGACAGCACCGCAATGAACTTCAGTGATGTCGGTGATTTCGGCGGCTCCGTCGGCTCATGGTGAACACTGCTGTTCCGCCAGCCAAAGTCAAGCTACCACCGGTGGTGGTGAAAAACACATCCCTCTCGGCGACCTTATGTGGACCAAATTTCGGCGAAAGCCGGCGACTGCGGCGTAGTGCAGGTTATCCCGTATCCGGCACGAGAAGGTGATGCTACGGTCAAAGAAGGACTTCCGGCCAGAGTGGTGTCGTGTCTGAAGGATTCTCGTTCGGAATTCTTCACGCGACGGCATCCCCGGGGAGAAGCAACTTTTAAGGCCGTCATCAGAGGTCTGCAAACACTCGATCCGGTACGAATCGCATCGGACATCAAGGACCGGTACAAACTGGCCCCAATCGCCGTCTACCGGATGAATCGGCGCAACGAAAATGTAAAGGCATCACCCGGATTGCCCTGTACCTAGTGCACTTCCAAGAAAGGGAACGGTGACGCTCAACGCACTCAAAGCGAGTCCGCTCCACTCTGTTCCATCATCGTCGTTGGGAACCGTACCGTGAGTGGACATCGTGATTGCGACTCGAGTGCCAGCGGTGCACTGCATGGGACGAAACATAAAAACATGAACTTTTTACAATATCTCGTAAAAACGTGTTCTTAACATTTTGATGTCTTCAGATGAAAATTTTCCAAAAAATATAACGCATTTAAAGGTGACAAATCTTAGTTCGCAGCTTGCCACCGAGCGCCGCTGCAAGCTTGATTTTTAAATGATGAGATAGAAGAGGTTAGATTGATGTTCGGCAAAGTTGTAGATAATTTTAGCACAAACAGCGTTGCTGAAAACACTAACGCGCTCTATCTGGTCACTGTGCCGAGGAACGTGTTTTCTAAAAAATGGCGGGCCTTGGAAACTAGATTTTTGTGATTATTTAATAAATGTGCAGTTTTAGGTCAAAATAATGTTCTACAAAGTTGTACAAATAATCAAAGATATAAATTTTTCTCCGTGCTCACCTTACGTCTAAAACCTTTATGGGAGAGAGTTATAGTCGTTTGACTGTGAGAAAAATATAGAGTTTTTCTACATAGCCATTTTAGCTGAGGCGGGGATGCAAGTTGATGCACTGTGAAACCTCATAGGGTTCAAAATATAGGATGTCGTTATAGCATATTATGTTGGTTTCATGCTTGTATCGCGTGAATTATCCCCAAAGAGTTAACCAGTGTTCTATGAAGTAGCGAATATACCATTAAAACTATCATAAATGCTAATATTCCCAATTGAGAACCCTATTATCATGCCAAGAAATTGTATATTTTGTATATTTTTATAATTTTATGCATAACTGGTACTTTATTCAGTTGTGCAAATACCAAAAGACTCCACTCCTAGCAAACGTACTCTTAAAATTCAATATATTTCACACACACACACACACACACACACACACACATTAAAATTAAAATTATCTACAACTTTGCCGAAGACACTAGCTCCTATCTCATCATTTAAAAAAAATCAAGTTGCAGCCAGCGCCATGTAGTGACTGCGAACTAAGATTTGTCACCTTTAAATGCGTTATATTTTTGAAAATTTTTCATCCTGAAGACATCAAAATGTTAAAGAACACGTTTTTACGATATATTGTAAAAAGTTCCGTAGTGCTGGCGTTTCGTCCCACAGTGCAAGCAGTGTCTGGACTTTGGTCATGGTACAGAACTGCAACGGCAATGCCCGCTTACGCCAACAGCACGCCCTAAACCACCACATCACTGTCATCGAAGGAGCCGTGGCGTACAAGTGTGCCAACTGTGGTGGTGCCCACCAGGGATCGGATCGTCGATGCCCGAAACGCGAAGCCTTCAAGCGCATCCGAAAACAAGCTTCGACTGCCAACCAACCGGGACGGAAGACGGAAAGGGCTCCGGCCTTCACGGCGAGGAGACTTCCGCCAATTCGCGGTAGTCGCCAACCAAACCCGTGGGGCAAGATACTATTCCTCAAGCCGTCCCGGCCCTTCCGGTGGACGGCGATCCTCAACCCCCCTGGATTCTGGAGACAACAACAGCAACAACCAGCAACCAACAACAATCCCGAACTGTTCTCTGCGGACGAACTGATGGCGATCTTCGTTGACATGACCGGTGCGCTTCGCCAGTGCCAGCAAGCCCGAGCAGATCCAAGTACTCGGAAAATTCATCATCCAGTATGGCGTCTAAAGCGCTAACCATCGCCATCTGGAACGCTTCGCTCTATTCGAGCAAAAGCTTCGAGCTTGCCGACTTCGTCCGCAAGCAAAACATCGACGTGGGCCTACTAACCGAGACCCACCTAAATTTTGCTGGTGACAGCTTCTGGTTGCCTGACCACAATTCCATCCGGCTTGATCGCACCAGCTCCAGGGGGTGTAGCGATCATCGTGAAAAGGGATAAAGTTCCACATTCTGCCACATATCCGCGCATCCGTTATCGAAGCCCTTGGTGTGGAGGTGGAAACAACAACTGGAAGTATCCGGTTCATCGCTGTTTACTGCTCTCGACAGTGTGCCGCTAGCAACGAAGCGTCAATCAAATTTAAAAACGACTTAACCGCCATCACACGCACCAGCTCTCGTTTCGTCATCGGTGGGAGACCTGAACGCGCGCCACGAAGCATGGAAGGAGTACCAACGAAGCCAGAACGGTCGACTGTTGTTCGACCACTCCAGCATGGGCTGTACACGGTGCAGTTTCCGGATGAACCGACATTCATCTCTCCGGCGGGAAATCCATCCACGCTGGAATTTTTCCTGACGAACATCACATTGTCAAAGCCGGTGGCGCATAACGACCTCAGCTCCGACCACCAACCGGTGCTGGCTGAAGTCGGTGTCAACATGGTTCCTGCTCCAACCTACCATCGAAAGAGATTACCACCGTGAGAACTGGGCCAGTTCGGACCAAATCGTGGACCGAAACATCAACGAAAATCCTCCGCTCGATTCCATCGACGACATCAACCGTGCACTGGAGGGCCAACAACAAGCCATAACCGTGGCTGACGAGGCGTGCGTCCAACAAGTTTCTGTAAGGGTAAGTGGTTGTTACCATTGATTCCCACATCAACTTTTTGATCCGCTTACGAAATGTTCGTAGACGCGCCAAGTTCTAGAGGACAGGTGATCTGGATAGGAAACAAGAAAGTGGCCGATCTGAACCGACAGATTGCTTCCAGAATGGACTCGTTCCCGAGACGAGAGTTTCGGACGTGTCATCAAATTTGGATGATCGCTCGAGACCATTTTGGAAGGTAACAGCGAAATCCCAAAGCCGCATCCAAAGCCCATTCGTCCTCTGAAGGTCGTCGAGTTCGATCCTGCTAGCCCCGGTGGAGAAAGCAAATGCGATCCGCAATCATATTGCCGCATCGCATTTGGTTAACTCAAACATCCCAAGCCCACTTGAAGGTCAGGTTGCGCAATGCGTCAATAATCTAGATGCCTCCCCGCTGTGTCGTGCCCCGGAGGATAGGATTACTATCGAGCTATAAGATTTGTTCAGCGCTGAAGAACACTAAAAACATGATGGCTCCCGGGTTTGATGGGATCTTCCAATTTGATCCTAAGAAGATTAACACCAGAAACCCTCGCTCTTGTGTGCTCTTATCTTCAACAGATGCTTGGAACTGCTGCTACTTTCCGAAGCGTCTGGAAAGAAACCGTGATCATTCGATCCTACAAGCCGGGAAAGATCAACATCGCCTTCTAGCTACAGACCTATAAACCTCCTTTCAGCGCTGAGCAAGTGTTCGAGAAGCTGATTCTTATCCGTTTAGGAAAGTAAATTTTTTGGCCCGGGATCCTCCAAAGTCACGTCGTGAAGAGTTTCAGCTTCTATCAAAATACATTTGTTCTACTCGATCAGTACTTGTTTTGTTTCAGTGCCCTCTTGGGTTGTTTGCTGGCATGGTAGGACCAAAATGCTTCTCGCATATAGATTCGCTAAAAAGCTCCTGGTGAGTTCTCCAGGATACTTGGCAATTATTACCAGAATATTGGTTCAAATGCCGCAGTCCACCCACAGGCAAAGGAGCATTAACCGATCTCTCTAGCATCCATGCGTTCCCAACAATTCGTGAAACTGATGGAATATATTCTGATGCTTTTTTGGTGATCATCTGCGAGAAGCCATGGAGTTTGGTTTACGTTTAATACTTTCGTTCCGGACAAGTGTAGTGCTTCAACTGGTTGAGAAACGCGAACCTTTTGCATTGGAACTTGTAGAAAGTTCTGTCGTAGGAAACCTGTATGTGTTCGAAAGTTCGGAGTTCCGAGACAAAAACAAATGTAGGCACATCTAAGATTCGGAACCAACGGCGTTTGCCGGAAGAGGGATTGGCAATGGAATTTCAACTCACGGTTTTCAATCGGTCGGATGGCTTTATTCGGGCCCGAAATCGTTGTCAAAACAGAGTTGAACTGGGGTCGCAGATTACCCAGCACATTTTCGATGGTTTGTGTTTACTGTCATCCAGTCAAACATCATAGTTACGCATATGAAAGCTTCTTCGTTAAAATGAAATTTCCGTGGAAATTTATTTCTATTTTTGTCTAATTCAGAAAGAAGGAAAATTTGCACACCGTCTACAATAAAAACCATAAAACGGAACGTAAACGCTTAGCAAAAAAGTACCCAACTGAGCAGTTAAGTGCGGGAAGCCAACGTCATGTTAACCTAGTGTTGGATACAAATGACTTACTTATGGGTAAAATCGCTCATGTTAATATTAATTAAAATCTTAATATCCACAACTTTAAGAATCTTTTCGAAAAATCGAACAAGCTGAATTGACACCAACGAAATTCATTAAAAGATGGCGATCTACCCAAGCAAATCAAACGTACGTTAACATATAAAATTTAGAACAATAACGATGAAAATGGAAAATAGTCGATCTATTTTTGGGTGTATATTTTGGAACTGTTATAAAACTAGACCAGAATAATAGAACACCGTTAAAAACGGCCCAACCACTTCAGACGATAGAAGTCAATTCTAGAAAATTAAAATTCACATAAATGTCAATTCTAGAAAATTAGAATTCACGCAAAAGCAGTAGCATAAGAAGTTGACAACGTAAAGAAACAGAAGGAAACATTTGGAAGAAGATAAGCAGAACAAGAAAAGTGAAAGGAAAAAAAAAATAAAAAAGTAAGACAACGTGAATGAAAGAAGCTTTACACAATCGAAGAAGAAGAAAGGCGAAGCGGATAAAGTGGACTAATAGAAGTCGAAGAAGAGAATCGGAAGAGCAGAAGCTCAAGAAGTTGAATACGTAGAGAAACAGAAGGAAAATATTGGACGAAGATTAGCAGAAGAAGAAAAGCGAAAAGAGAAAAGTAAAACAAGAAGAATAAAATTAGAGATAAGAAAAGCAGAATAATCGCGGAAACAGGAAAAGTTGAAGTAAACCAACAGAGCAATAGAAGGAGAAGTAGAGAAGTGAAAGGATAAGAGTTAAGAAGGACGAAATGAAGTGGAGTGGGGAAACAGTTACTGGAAATATTGTACATGAAATAGAATAATTGAATTAGAATTTCGTAAGACACGAATGCATCCTTCTGGTGTAAAGTGTCGTTAATAAAAATAAATAAAAAATCACTGAGATACATAAGGTTTTGTTAAATATATCTGTATTATACGCTTTGTTTTGGGTATTATTCCTGCAGATTCGTTCAAATACGCAATTTTCTTTTTTTTTTCGGTCGATATGGATTAGTGCAATCTGTTTTAGACATATATCATGAAATTCAAGGAAAAAAAAACCTAAATTTGTAAAGCATTTTATTCAAAAACGCACAAGTAGGCGTAAAATGATATCAATTTGTTTGATTGTACATCATTTGAACAATATATCCTATGAAAATCGCAGAATATATTGAGATATTTTTGAGATATTAGGATTTTGAAATATGGTGAATTAAGGCTCTAAATTATTTATTTTCAGCTGACATCTTTTAAAAATCTTGTTGGAAACTTTAAAGTTCACTTTTGATTGTTATTTTTGTATTCTCCCTAGCGCGGAAGTAACGATCTTTGATGAAGTTTTTTTTTCAGAAGCAGATAATTTATCATCTCCAAGCGAAGTTGTTTAAAGTTCTTTAAAGTTGTTCAAGTAGCGTAAAAATGCTTTGATCAGCTCTTCTAAATTAACGTTTTTATCATATGATTTTTTAACATTTAGTTGCATGTTTTTAAGAGAAATTTTGATTTAAACCATACCGTGTTTAAACATGAACACATATATTATTT
The DNA here is from genome assembly GCA_034211315.2 of Aedes japonicus. Classification (NCBI taxonomy): domain Eukaryota; kingdom Metazoa; phylum Arthropoda; class Insecta; order Diptera; family Culicidae; genus Aedes; species Aedes japonicus. The sequence goes on from JASCZW010007279.1 coordinate 8,315, forward strand.
CGCAGAAAAATTGGTAGATTCCTAAATTTTCGTTCCGACTCCAGTGGTTTAGAAAGCGAATAAAAAATGTTGGCTTCACAGCGCCATCTTTAAGGCAAAACTTCGAACTAATTTTATCTAAAAAAATGAAGCTCTATCTAAGCAAAGAAACTTTACTAATTATGTTTTTATTTTTGGAAATATCTTCCCAACATCATGGGATCCCAGTAGTGAACAGCAATTTCTGCTAGAACCAAAGGAGTGAAGAGAACGTATCTTTAGGTCCGATAGCGTTCGGCAGGTTATGAAATTGAACAGAAGTAGGTGAGGATAATACAAAACGCACCGTTGGGCAACATCGTGAACTACTAGGGAATGGAGGCTGAAATTACGGAAGAAGGAATTGAGTATGATGCATTACGATGTTTGCTTTGTAGATCAAATGTGATTTAAATTCAAAACGATGATTTTCATCAGGTTTTTTTTTTAACCTTTTCCAATTTGATCCCAAGACCGGGGGTAAAACGCCATTGCTCAATATGCCCCTCAAAATTGGGGTAGAAAGGAACCACAACACTGAAATAAAATACATAACAATATTAGGATAGCATGCACCGTTTGTAAAAGGTAAAAACACGGCTATACAAAGTTACTCATTAGAGTTTTGTAAAGTTAAAAGGCTGCAACACTTCCCTTTAGCTCTGTATGGTAATCATGTAGCCAATGGGTATAGAATAAAGATAGCAAAACGTTGCGATATGTTGTCAACTCCACATTATATATACGCTTTGAAAAAAGGACCCAACGGAGCAGCCGGCGTCGGTGGTGTAGTGGTAAGCGTGACTGCTACTGGCACCCCAGTGGGTCTGGGTTCAATCCCAGTCGACGTCGGTGGTTTTTCTGAGGCGAAAAAATCTTGGTCACGGCTTCCTTCGGAAGGGAAGTAAAGCCGTTGGTCCCGGCTCATAGTCATGAGTCGTTAGGTAGGGTCCAGGTGGTGGAGTCGTCTCCCTGGCGTCGGTGATTGTCACCATGTGAGGAAATAGGCCGACGGAAAATAAAATAAGAAAAAAAAAGCCAACGGAGCGTTAAGTGTGTTGCAGCCAACATTGGCTAAAATCATGTTTACCTGCCATTGGGTTCACATTACTTACTTTTGGGAGGAATTTTACCAGAAGTAAGTTATTTATACCCAACGGTAGGTTGGGTTCTAGTTTTGCATAGTTTGTCTAAATATTCTGAAAATATAGTGAAGTTTTGGAATTTGGTGAAGTTTTGATACTATCTTGAAGTTTTGTTGTGTGCAATACTTGTGAAGTGAATTTATTATAAATAAACCATGGATATTAACGCATAAATAAGCTTTTATATTTTAACAATACTTTTATTTACATGTGAGGTACATTTAAAACAATTTCTTCAACTTTGATCATATTTTGGTTCATTTAGTGTCTTATTGTACTACAAAAATGTGAGTTATGCTGTTTTATGTAAACATTGAAGAAGTATTTTTCATTAAAGCTATAGTTTTGACGGTTTAGCATATAAATAGTGGGTCATTCTACCCCACCAGTGCATTTTGTACTGTTCTCCCCTAGTTTGAAATTGAGCGCTAAGCAGTGTTTTAATGCAAACACACACACACACTTTTGCCACATATCACCATGCGGGGTTGGTCAAGGCAGAAACGGTTCCGCCACCTTGACTGGCAAAAATTAGTGCGCCTGATCATGCTCATCGATACTTTCTCTTCACACCTTTGGTTCTAGCAGAAATTCCACTACGGAAGAGAAAGCCAATTTCTGAGCTAGGTGCATTAATTTTACAGTTTTATCTGCACTAAAAAAGAACCGACAATTCGCATGAAAACAGTAAGTGTATTAATGTTTTTAATTTAAATCAAACCGTAAGCCACGATTACAAGTTTTGTAGAAATTTTCAATGATTTGTTGGAATATTCGTTCCACCTAATAGTAAACATAGTAAGTATTCAGCATTCAGCCAATGCACAGTGGGAAAAAGTACATGAATTGCGAAAGAATTAGATAATTCAGCTCCAAGCAGCACAAAGTCAGCGAACAATAGCATTTTTTATGTGAAAATTTCTGGGAGATCGAATGGAAGGGGCAATACTCGAAAATAAAGGGAATTGGAGCAAAATAAGCCCAATATCTCTGTTTCCCGACTCGTGCGGTGAATGCAATCATTTCCATTCGATTTCTAGAGAAATTCTACACAAGAATAGGGCTATTTTAACTACCGCAGACCCCTCCGCCCTTAGATTAATGAACAATATTCGAAAACATGGGGGAAGTGGGGTAAAATCAGCAAAATCTCCGTTACCCGACCCGTGCGGCTGCAACCACCTCCATTCGATTTTTAGGGAAATTTTTCATAAGAAAAGGCCTTTTTTGGCTACCAAAGACCCCTCCGATTATAGATTAATAAACAATATTCGAAAAATGGAGCAAGTGGGGTAAAATCAGCAATATCTCTGTTACCCCTCCAAGCATAGATTGCTGGGCATTATTCGAAAATACGGGGGAATTGGGGTCAAATAAGTCCAATATCTCCGTCCACTTAATTTTGCAGCAAGTGGGACCCCGTCCATTCGATTCCCCAGGCATTTTCACATAAAAATGCTAACCTTGTGCTACTCCGAGCTGAATTATCGAATTATTTCGCGATTCATGCACTTTTTCCCACTGTGCAATGGCCGAATAGTGATATTCGGTGCAGCTCTAGTGCCACTTACTACAAGAGGTCCATCGTTAAAAGAAAAAAAAAAAACACTCAACATAAATATTTTATTCATTCTTAAGGGCTTATGTTGAATTAGCGACAGTCATTGCCTCAACATTTAGAATTGATATAACTCAGAGTCGGTACTAGTTTTTTTTACGCGGGTTGTTTTACGCGGTCCGCGTGAAAAAACCGCGTTATTTCAAAAAACGACATAAAAAAAGTCAAGGATTCATATTCATATTGAAAGGATATGGTCATAAAAATATATTGGTGGTGGAAAAACATGGTTCCAGTAACATTGGCCACCGGGAATCTACTACAAATGGATAGAGGTTGTTAATACAATGTGTGAGCAAAGCAGTCCAGAGTAGTTATAGAGAGTTTTTATCTTTGGCAATATTTCTCAGTGTGTCATTTGTCGTTTCTTGACATAATCATATTAGTTCCACATCATGCCTCAGAGATGGCGCTGCAGTCTATCTTTTCTAAATTAAGCGCTAGAGATTTGCCGTCTTCGGCAAAGTTTCTCAGTATGTCATTCATCGTCTTTTGACATTATTGTATCTGTTCCAAATCATTCCGCAGAGATGGCGCTGCAGTCTATCTTTTCTAAATTAAACGCTAGAGAGTTGCCGTCTTCGGTGTTTCTTCAAATAAGGTAAAAAAACAATACAGAATATACTAAATTGAATTGTTGTCAAAATTTCAAATACTACCTTACTCTCCAGCTTTGGATTGTATAGCCATTTAAACGCCAACTAGCAGTTGTGTGCCCAACAAAAATAAAACACCCGTAAATCAGGCCGACAGGGTACCCGGGTGGTGCCCACCAAATTCAAATGGTTGTCACTCTGGCAAATATTGGCCGATTTTTGTTTTGTTTTCACCGTTAGATTCAAAAACTCATCTGCTTTATGGAAATTGGCGTCCGTTTGGATTCATCTGGTTCCCGTAAATCCGGGTATCCGGGGCTGAGGTTTGGTACGGAGACACTACTTGGGAATATCAAGTGAATTTCTGGAAAAGACTGTCAAAACCTTTGAAATAATTCCTTAAAATACATTTCTTTTCCATATAGCTCAATATGCCAACTTGTACCCGGACTGGTTATTCCGGAACAGGTTCCCAGAAGGCCTAGAGTGGCCACGAACATATATACCAGGAAACCTCAGCAATATGGGTATCAACATTCATAAAATTTCTACAGTAAGATATCTGTCAACATTTTGTGGCCATTTGACGACGTGTTCTCAGACCGGTTATTGCGGACCAGGTTCCGGTGGGCCTTCGAGTGGCCATAAACATATTCAAAATAAAACCTCGGCAATATGGGTATCAAAATTCATGAATTTTCTTCAGTAGGATATTTGTCCACAAACAAGTTTTCCGGAATAGGTATTCGTGGGGCCTAGATATTTCTCAACGTTTTGAGGGCATTTGATGATTTGTCTTCGGACTGGCCATTCCGGATCAGATCCCCGTGAAGCCTCGAGAGGCCATGAACAAATTTAAAAGAAAGCCTTGGAAATGTCTGGGAGACGGGAAACTGTACTAGTATGACCGTTACGTTGATAAGTCAAAAAAAAAATTTAATAAATAAAAAAAAAATCGTATGATTTTTTACAAAGACAGCAAACAATTTTTGTGGGATTTAAAAAAAAGTACATATAATAATTTGTAAACAACAATTTTGCTTGTTCAAAAAGTATTGTTCAGAGGCTAAATTGGGAAATGTACAATCAACACCAACAATCACATTTTTTTCGCGTCTATTGTGACTTGACTGTTTTTACGTTGTTTTTTTTTAAATAACGCGGTTTTCTTACGTCGTTTTATGAAATAACGAACCGCGTAGTAAAATATCTTTTCCAAATGAAGCTTTAGAGAGTTGCCGTTCTTAGTCAAGTTGATGAGAATGTAAAATATAGTCACTTGACACTATCAGATTAGTTCCAAATTGCGCCGCAAATATGGCGCCGCAATCTAAATTGCCAATTCGTGCTCTAGGAAGGTGCTGTCTTTAGCAAAGATTTTATTTGTATATAATAAAGGCATTCAAAATAATCACGTTAGATCCAGATCGTACCTCAGAGATGGCGCTGCCATAATTGCGCCATCATTTAGAACTAATATGACAATGTCAAAAAACGACGAATGACATACTGAGAAATTTTGCCACGGACGGTAACTCTCTAGTACTTTATTTGGAAAAGATAATCTGCATCGCCATCTCTACAGTATACATAATGTGGAACTAATATAACAAAGTCAAACGACGACAAACAACATACTGAGAAACTTTGCCAAAGACGGCATTTCTCTAGCGCTTAATTTAGAAAAGATAAACTGCAGCGCCATCTCTACGACATGATTTGGAACTGATATGAGTATGTGAAAAAACGACGAATGTCATACTGAGAAACTTTGCCGAAGACGAAAACTCTCTATAACTACTCTGGACAGTTTTTCTCACACATTGAATTAACAACCTCTATCCATTTGTAGCAGATTCCCGGTGGCCAATGTTACTGGAACCATGTTTTTCCACCACCAATATATTTTTATGACCATATCCTTTCAATATGAATATGAAATATAATTTTTATTTCCTTGACTTTTTTACGGCGGTTTTTGAAATAACGCGGTTTTTTACGTCGTTTTTTTAAATAACGCGGTTTTTTTTACGCGGTACCCTTTTTTACCGTCGTAAAAAAAACTTCAGTGTTTTTCAATTTTTATGAAGCTGTTTGAAAATATTCGGTTTGAATTAAATATACGAAGGCTTAAATCAAAGAAGTGTCCGATTCTCCACTCGCGCTGGGTCAATTGATCCAATCAACCTCCCCGCGGCGACTGAGAGAAAAATCCAACCCAACAATCGCTCATCAAATCCCATCCAATTGAATTAGTTTTTCCTCTGTTTAGGACCGCAGTTTCTCCTCCCACCTTCTAATCCATTCCGTAATTATTTTCCAGCGACAGCATTGAATGAACGCCGGTGCTAATCTAACTTCTCTTTGTCTTTCTATTTCTCCTTCTTCCGCAGTGAATGCAACGTTGCAGTGCTCGGAGCGCCAGTTCCGGTGTAACGATGGCCACTGCATCCACGTGAGCTTCATCTGCGACGGCGAACCGGACTGTGCCGACGGCAGTGACGAACATCCGCGGGAGTGCAAAATTACAGGTAAGCCTCTACTGGGAACGATACAAATGATGAAAAAAAAAAACAGCAAGGTAGCACGGAAACGACTTCAATCAGCTAGTTTCGCGTCACCTAAGGTACCTTAGGTCGGCTCGCAACCGACGCGACTCGACGATAGGAGTGAGGTTTTTATGAAATTTAATTTTCCGGATTATTTACCACGACACACGGCGAGGACGGCGGCACACGGGAATTGGGAGTTGTTGGTCGAAGGTAACATGGCGCAAACATGGCTCTGCAAACGGCGCCGACCAATCCGGTGACCAATTTCAGTTTCAGTTTCTCGCTCAGATCCCGTGTTCGGTTGGTTGATGAGGCTTTTTATCGTCGCTAGTTTCGTGTCGCAAGCCAACAGCCATTCCCGGAGGTGACGGAGGGATGTACCTATGGGAAAAAGTTCGTTCATTGCCGTTGCAAGTTGCAGCGTAATTTCCGATGAAAATAAACAGTTTGTTCGAGAGCGAGAAAAAAAAAACGGGAACCAACGACAACATTCCGAGGTGTGGAACCGTGAACCATATTCCGCCGATGTGATGATGAACCAATGTGTTCCTGTTTGGTGTTAGGAGAAAAAGGGTTTGTTAGTTTGCCAGCACATTTCCGTTTTCATTACCAGTAGGAGCTGCGGTTCGTCCTCGTAGCCGTTTTAGAAATTTGACGAAATTCAGTGAGGTTAGAAACAAAAACATCAAGCTTTTGGATGCCATTCCCTCCATTCTGTAACCATAACCATGGCAAAAAGAACATTTGAAACTGCACATCATTATTCCACCCCGGTAGCGCCATCATCGTCCTTTTCACCGCGGCTGTTTGTTTCCAAAACAACATCGCAGTACACAGAGAATTTATCACTTACATCGTTTTGCTTTCCTTTTGATTCAGCATTTAAAAAACACACACGCCTACTTGTTGTACGAAATGAATTCTCGCGTAACTTTTCAAAAGGTCCTATGTAACAAATGTAAACAAATTGAATTAATTAATGCACACTATTTCTATTGCACTTATCAACATTATGTTAAAACACGCATTTTGATATGTTTTCATAATATTACGAAAATTGAAAATCACCAAAACGTCCGATGTCTGATTTCGCAATAGCGATGCTATACTGTTTGATAAGACGATCAGTTTACCTGTCGCGCTAAACGTCTGAAGTGCCAGAACAAACATAACAAAGCAAATCCGTACTTCGGTCCTTCGATGGGAGAAAGTACAAAATACCGTTCCAACAATGTCGGAAGGAATTAATAATTCTGCGTTCGATTCGCTCCTCGGTAAGTGCATTAGTTCCTTAAATAAGGTTATATAAATCATAATATATTGGTCGTTTCTTGCAGCCGCAGCCACAACAATATTTTCATTACATCCGGATCAATTATCAGCAGCACAATTTGAGGAAGTTGCTGTATGTGGTAGCCAGCAAAGTTGCGCTGTCGCCAGTTATGGTTCAGATCCTTCGCGGGATCCTCTACAAGAAGACAGCATCGAGGAAGTGTATGGAGAAACTATCCCGGTAACGGTAAGCATTGGAAACATAAACGACCTGCTCTGCGATGACGAGGAAATTGTTGAATGTTCGGCAAGCGTGAGGAAGCGGTCTTCGGATACAACCAAAACAGAGTGGAGAGGTATTTTTGTTTTCAAATATTTATAGATGGTATGCTCTAAATATATGTTTTAATATCAACTTTTTTTCTGTGAACTTTCACTATCACACATTTCATTATGACCCAGTGCAGTAGTTCTTTACAGTCGAATTTATGGGTAAATGCCCTAAATACGAATTTGCCAGACCTGATCTACGAGAAGGCACGTAGAAAGAATAGGATTGTTTTCATCAGGAAGCAAATGCGTGTGTGAAGAGAAAGCAATCTCTATTGCTGTGTGTTATGTTCTTATTTACTAATAGAATGATAATAAAAATTGAAATGACCTATGTAGTTATCATTGGAATAAAATGTCCTATGTGGCACGACCAATGTACAGTTCGGTTAAGCAAAATGTCCTATCTAACATTTTTGATGTTTTCGTTGTTTTTTCAACATAAAATGCTACAAAGACCATTACTGTAGCAAATTCAACAACAATGTATGCCCTCAAAAGCAATTGAATGGGTAAAACTTGATCCAGTTTGAAACATTTTCAAAACATATTTTCATATTCTTCAACCTCGTTTTCCTCGGGATACGCAAATTGTTAGATAGGTCCTTTTGAAAAGTTACGCGAGAATTAGACTGCAAGAGGATGAAACGATGAAGTCTACTTCGGAACCGTCTGCATTAGCGGAGACACCACCCCAGGGTTCAGGGTTCAATTCGTAGTCCAATCAGACTTTTTCTTTCTTTTCCCAATGAACCTGACAGCAATGGATAGGATTGGGCGCAAATGTACGGGGGCCATTTTTCATCGCTCCTACGTCGTCGTCGCGTGTTAGGAAAATGATGACGAAATGGGAAGCCTGTTTTCGGGCTACGGCAACATGTGTCACACGTGAGTGCGTTGAAAAATGCGTCCGTTTATCTCGTGAAAAAGTGCGGTGTGTCTGTGGGTGTGAGTGTGTGCGTGCGTACTTTGCATCATCTGGCTCTCGGTTGGTTTGTGTCGTTCATCGTTTCGTGTCGTGTCGGTTGCAGGTTGATTTATGGAATTGCGAGTAAACCGGCTGGCGCTAGTTGTTTTTCATTTTTCAAAGGTGGCCATAAAATGGCGAAATCTCCGTTGAAATGATGGAAATCCATAAAGGTAAAAATGGTTGGAAAATAATAAATCACGACGTGGTTAGTTTCGTTGATAATTTTCACGCTCGCAGAGACTCCTGTTGATGCTGAGGGTGATTATTCATTTATCAAGTCCGCCTTCAAGCTCCAGCCAGGAAGATTGAGAAATAAATTGAAAAAGTTTTTCCTATGCTCGTGTTTCTTCGTGAGATTTTTTTCTTTCTTGCTATAGGTATTTCTCATTGTTTAAAGAGACAATTACTTCAGTAACGGAATAGCTTATGCTCTGCTGGGCCGTATATTAAATCTTAAGAAGATTTTTGTAATGATTTTCAACCCATCGATCGTTCAAAAAAAAAAAATCTGAACAAAAAAAAACATCTAAGGGTGCTAAAAACTTAAAACATTATATTTTTTATTTTATGGATTATCCTTTAGAACTTATTAATAAATATAAGTGCTAACACGTTATTATTGGTTACCCATTACAGAGCGTTCGTTGTTTCGCACATAAGGCCTGTATTGAAAAAAAACGCAACAAACAAAAATGTTCGACAAAAATTTATTTTAAGTCGGATTTTCTTGAAACTTTCAGGGAATGAACTTATACATATGGATTATGTTTCGGCGAAATTACTTTTTTCAATTTCCTTATCATCGCTGAATGCCCGCACCTTTCCCCTAATACCCCTCATTACATTTTGTGCAATGGTGTAGTTGACCTTTTTGGTCACTTTCATCCATTCTTTCTTCAACTCAAGCTCGTTCTTAAACACATTGGACGATTTTCGAACTTTCGCCGTCATTATGGCACAAATTTTTTCCACCGGACGAATCTTTGGTGAATTTGGGGAGTTGGCGGTTTTTGGTACAAAAACAACGTTATTGACTCTGTATCGATCCAACGTCGATCGCGCGTAATGGCATGATGTCCGACCAAAGTAGTGTCTCGTGTCCGTGAGACCGCAGGAAGGGCAACATACGCTTCTGGAGGCACTCGGTGCGGAAAATTTCGCTGTTGATGGTACCCGTTGTGATGTATGGTTTACTCAGTTTACCGTATTGGAATATGGCCTGTCAGAGCAAGTATTTTTTTGGGGAGTTTGTCCACTTTCTTCTTCCTTATGTCTACCGCATCATCAAACCGTGATTTTCAACGTAGAGCTCCAGCCCCGGTATCTGCTTTGCGTCTGCCGTGATGTAGGTTTCGTCATCCATAACCACACACATCGGTTTCGTTAACCACTGTCGATACAGCTTCCTTGTGCGGAATTTGGCCGCCGTGTTTTGTTGATCACGCCGGTTCGGTGCCTTGCGGACCTTGAATAACCAGGTGGAACACTTTGTCTTCAGAGCCGCGTCGTGAATCGAAAGGTTCGGATTACACTGAAATAATCCAACACCTTCCGGGCCTTCATAGGGTCAGCTATCTTCGATTTTCTTCCTCTTCCAACTCGGTCGTCTGGGACTCCTTACACGATTTTACCACTTACCACCCGAGACACAGTTGTATGGGTGATTCCCAGTTGTCTTCCGATCCATCTCATGGTCACAGTCGGATTTTCTATGACGACGCGCAAAATTCTCCGACGATTTTCTTCTTGTTTCGATTACATCTCAATAACCACTGACGGATTGTTATGAAATTAAATGAAACAATTCACTCCAAACTAGTTATAATCAGATTTTCATCAATTTTTACCCACGGAGAAAAAAGTTACACACAGATAAAAATGGTGCATTTGGTGCGTAGTTTTTAAAATAGCTTCATATATCTATATAATAAAAATGAGTTGGGGTTTCCTTTGTCACGATATAACTCGCGAGCGGAAGAACCGATCGGCTTGAAATTTTGTATGCAGAGATTTTTGGGGCCGGAGAATAATCTTATGATGGTTTGAGATCCCTCCATCCTCTGAAAGGGGGGGCTCCCATACAAATGAAACACAAATTTCTACACAACTCGAGAACTAAACAAGCAAAAGAAACCAAATTTAGGATGTGAGAGTTTTTGAAGGCACAAAAGGTTTTTATGGTAGCTTGAGAACCCTCCCCGTCATGAAAGGGGGGCTCCCATACAAATAAAACACAATATTCTGCATAACTCGGGAACTAATCAAGCAAACGGAACGAAATTTAGCATGGTGGTGGTTTTTAAGACAAAAATGTGTCTATGTTGGTTTGAGACCCCTTCCCATCCTAAAGGGGGGGGTAGGGCTCCGATACAAATGAAATACACTATTCTGAATGACTCGAGAACTAATCAAGCAATTGGAACCAAATTTACTATGTGGTGGTTTTTGAAGACAAAAAATTGTTCTATGTTGATTTGAGACCCTCTCCCTTTCTGAAAGGGGGGAACCTATTCAAATGAAACGCAAATCCTTGCATTACTCGAGAACTAATAAGAGAAATGGAACCAAATTTCGCATGTGGAAGTTTTTGAAGGAGGAAATGTTTCTATGGTGATTTGAGACTCTTCCGTCATATGAGGAGGAAGGGGAGAGGGTGCTCTTCAAAGATCAAATGCAGAACCCAAATTTCTGCATAACTCGAGAAATAATCAAGCAAATGGAACCAAATTTGGATATGGACGAGTTTTTAAGGCAAGAAATGATTTTTATGGTGGTTCAAAGCCCTCTCCTCCCTCTGAAAAGGGGGGCTACTCATACAATATGAAACACAAATTTCAACCAAACATGAGAACTATACCTACTGCTTTGCAAATTTGTATTCAGTGGTTTTTGGGTCCGAGAAAGCATCTTATGATATTTCGAGAGCCCTCCCGCTTCTGGAAAGGATGGGATCTCATGCAAATGAAAAACAAATTCCTGCATAACTCGAGAACTAATCAAGCAAATGGAACCAAAATTGATATGGGTGAGTTTTTGAAGGCAAGAAATGATTTTTGTGGTAATTAAAGACCTCTCCTCACTCTGAAAAGGGGGGCTACCATAAATACGAAACACAAATTTAAACCAAACATGAGAACTATCCCTACCGCTATGCAAATTTGTATGCGGGGGTTTTTGGGTCCGGGAAAGGATCTTATTATAGTCCGACACCCCTCCCGCCTTTAAAAAGGGGGGCTCCCATGCAAATGAAAAACTATATTTGCATAACTCAACAACTAATCAAACAAATGGAACCAAATATGGCATGTGGAGGTTTTGTAGGCAAGAAATGTTTCTACGGTGGTTTGAGACCCCAAGCAAAGAAAACCAAATTTAGCATGTGTGAGGTTTTAAGTCAAGAAAGGTTTCTATGATGGTTTCAGATTCCTCTTCACCCTGAAAGGGGGGGCTCCTTTACAAATGAAATACAATAATCTGTATAACTCTCAACTAATCAAGCAAATTGAACCAAATCTGGCATGTGGAGGTTTTTGTTGATGAATACTGTTTCAATGCTGATTTAAAACCCCTCTCTTTTATGAAGGAGGGGAGGGGGGGCTCCTATACAAATGAAACACAAATTTATGCATAACTCGAGAACTAATCAAGAAAATGGAACCAAATTTGGCATATGGAAGTTTTTGAAGGAGAGAAATGTTTCTATGATGATTTGAGACCCTTTTTCCTTCTACAAGTGGATGGAGGGTTCTCTCATATAAATGAAACACAAAGTTTTGCATAGCTCGAGAACTAATCCAGCAAATGGAACCAAATTTGGCATATGGAGGTTTTTGAAGGAGAGAAATGTTTTTATGGTCATTGAGACTCTTCTTCTGAACGCCTTCTGAAGGGGGGGGGTGAGCTCTCATACAAATGAAACACAAATTTCTGCATAACTCGAGAACTAATAAAGCAAATGGAATCAAATTTGGCATGTGGATTTTTTGAAAGTCAGACATATTTCTATGGTGGTTTGAGACCCCTTTGCCCTCTGAAAGGGGAGGGGGGCTCTCATACAAATGAAACGCAAATTTCTGCATAACTCGAGAACTATTCAAGTTAATGAAACCACATTTGGCATGTGGGGGTTATTGGAAACAGGATTTTTATTTATATAAAAATGGATTTCTGTCTTACTGTCTGTCTGACCGATCGGAGTGAAAATATGTATGCAGGTATTTTTGGGGCTGGGGAAGGTTCTTATGATTATTTAAGACCGCTTCTCCCTTCCGGCTCGGATACAAATGAAACACATATTTCTACATAGCTTGAGAACTCTAGCAAATGGAATCAAAAATGGTATGCGGGGTTTTTTGAATGCAAGAAATGTTTCTATGGTGAATTCAAACACAAATTTCAACCAATCCTGAGAATTATCCAGGTAACTAAGCCACAAACTGTGTATTGTCTGGGTAAGAAGAATGTTCTGATAGAAGTTTGAACTCCTTATTACTCAAAAAAAACTCATTAAAAAAAAAAGCGTCAGTTCTATGTAATGATTATTCATTTAGTTGCAGGCGTAGCAACGCTCGCACCGGGATCAGCTAGTATAATTTAAATTTAAATCTTTTTCATACAAAGCAAATTTACTTGGATTACCCTTGGAATCAGAAAATCTTTTAGCTGAAATTTGTTTTTCTGAAATAGGTACAAGGAATGAAATTGAAGACAATTACCTAGCTATATAACTCCTTAAGTTCTTCTGACATTTTTGCATACTTTTCAGCTGAAGTTCAGTTTTGTTATACTTTTATTTATCTGTTCAACTGCTCAGCCATATAGTTTCCGATGAGTTCCCATAATCTTGAGCCAGGCTTGCTCTCTTTGCCATTCGCTTGAGAGTACCACCAAACAGCATCACATAGACCTTTCCCATGAGACGTTGCAACGAAGTGCCAGTCTGCGTCCAATCCATACTTGGACTTGAAATTGTACAAGCTGGCCAAATTCTTCTTGTTCTATCTGACATGAAAATAATTTTTGAGCAATATATTGAATTTTAATTAATTGTTTTGTAATTTCATAAGTTTTGGGTGATAAACTGGATCCACCACCTGATTTAATTGTATTATCACTAACGTTTGAAAATAACAAATAAGCCCCTTCCAAAAGGTAGCCTTGAAATTTCAAACATTCAAAGACCCTTTACAAAATGCAAATTGTTATTATAACTAAATTCAATTGGCTTCTGTGAGGTTTTAGGACCAAATTAAATGACGAGTTGGCGCGATACACGGTAAAAGTAAGACATGAAAAATGTTTCGTTTGAAAAAAAAATTCCTTAAAATTGCCCATTTCGCGATGTATGGCAAACTTTTAGACAATTATATTGACCTTATTAAAAAAAAAAATTTCGTTCAATTCTTAGATAAACATATTTTGCAAATTGACTTTCAATTTGAAAATATTTTTTATTAGCGTGTAAGAATCGATTTTACAATTTTCAAATATTTTTTCATAAAAGTTAAGATGAGTTTCTAAAAGTCACCCGTTTGAAAGTCTAGTCCATTTTGAGTTATGTTGATGTAAACAAATAGCGATCGAAAAACTTAAGCCATTTTCAAATGGCAGTCTAGAGTCTATGTTTAAAAAAATGTATGCAAAGTTGCTTGAAAAGACGTAGTCTACACACCCACAAAGTTCCATTTGCATTCTGAAAAAGGTGCTGCCATACACGTGGATCGAGTTGGCGTGGAATCTCGTCAGCTGTTATAACGCCAGGTAGAACGGTTTGATCTTGTATTGATAGCGAGAGATTACTTTTCCGAGAGGCTTATGTGTTTTTAACACTAACAGTTTGAAGGGAAACAGTAACTCAGAAATTATTCGTTTTGGTGAAAGCAGTGTATGAGAAGAAATAGTAGGGAATTCAAATATAGTCTGAAAACATCAAAGCAAACATCTCGAAAAAGAAATATATTTATGACATTCTGAAAAATAACAAATAAAATTTGAATCTTAAGTGTTTGAATTTAATTAAAACTTAAAATTCAAATTCCCAAAATAAGCTATTTCTAAATCATTTAAATTTCCGATGGTGATATTTGAACAAAAAGCCATTGTTCTAAAGGTAAGAACAAAATGGACATGAAATGAATATTGTCAAAGCAGTTTTCCAAACAGCAATTTTTGGAAGATTTTCATAAAACTAATTTATGTTCATCAAAAGTACCTTTCAATCGCTAAAATATGATCCTTCATCAAATGTTTTAATCCAAAGATTTATATAATAAGATCTCCCTAAAGCTAACCGTTTCCGAGATATTCGGAATTCAGAAATACCCAAACAGAGATAGTTAAGTATTTGTAGTCAAAGTGCAATTATGTTTATCTACCGTTGATTAAAACCCTCAGAATTCCAAAATGTCTCACAAAATTGACGTGCAGTCACACATGACCAATAAAATCAAAAATGTTGAAGTAATCTCCTACAACTTTCAAACTATTCAACGAAGTGAAAGAAAAAGTTGTTGGAACAAACATAGACCATCCCGAATAACATATGAAAAAGGCGTATTTCTTAAGTTTTTAACCACTCATGAAATTAAATTTAAAATATCTCGAAAACGGAGATTATTAATACAAATATTCCGATTAGAAATTTGATGATTAATCATATTTTGGCATTGAAAAGTACTGTTACTAAACATTAATTAATTTCATGAAAATCTTTCAGATGATCTTATTTGCAAAACTTGTTAATATTTTTTTGTTCAGGTTGTTCTAACCTTAAAAATAATGGCTTTTTTGTCCTAATTTTGCCATCGAAATTTAAAAAAAAAATAGAGATGGCGTATTTTGGGAATTAAAATTTCAAGTTTTAATTATGATTTTTTCAAGAAATTTTTTTTCAGTCAATGGTTTTGTTTCATGGACATTTTGATTCCCCACTTTTTCTTCTCAGATACTTTTTCTCCAAAACGAACGATTTCCGAGTTACTATTTTCCTAAAACTGTTGTTTCAAAAACACATAAGCCCTTCTCAAAAGTTACCCTTGCGTCCAAACAATATATTCTTATGTCAGAGTACGTATTCCGTTATTCTGAATATGTTTACAAAAAATGCGTCCAAATCCAAGTGGCTGGTGTCAAATTGCCTAATGAGCTGCTCATTTGGGATGTTTTTATCAAAAGTGATCGTTTGATTTTGATGTGATAGTTCTTCGCGTTACTTCTGAATATGACTCCGTGAGGCTAGAAACGAGAATCATTTATCTAGTTTCATTCCTAGTTATACAGAAATTCACTCGATTCGGAGACAGTTATAACCATTAATGTATTTGTCATGTAAAGGGCGAACACGAAATTATTGCGACACCGAAAATGTCATGCCAATTTTCTTATAATGTTTAGAATCAAACCAAAATTTTAGGGTAGTTTTATACAAATAATTACTTCAAAAATCAAAAGAAAAGTTAATCGATGGAGCCTTGAGTGTAAAATTGAACGCATTTTCGCTTGATGCCCTCCATCAAAGTCTTTACAGTGTCATCCGGTACCAGTTTCTCAGTTTTTTTTTTCATTTTCTTAACATGTCCTTCTCGTCTTTGACTGTCTTCTTGCTTTTCCGAAGTTCCCGCTTCATCATTGCCCAGTACTGCTCCACCGGGCGCAGCTCCGGACAGTTTGGCGGATTCATGTCCTTTGGAACAAAATGGACAGAATTGGCCTCATACCACTCCAGGACACTTTTAGAATAGTGGCATGATGCCAAATCTGGCCAAAATAGCGGAGCTTCGTCGTGCTGCTGCAAGAACGGCAAAAGGCGCTTCTCGAGGCACTCAGATTTGTAGATCTCGCCATTTACTGTGCCCTTTGTCACGAAAGGCTCACCCTCACTCCACAGAGAGCAGATGGCCTGCCAAATGAGATATTTGGAGGCAAACTTCGACATTTTCTTCTTCTTAAATTTGTCGTCCACATAGAACTTGCTCTTGCCGGTGAAAAACACCAACCCCGGAATTTGCTTAAAATCGGCTTTTATATACGTTTCGTCGTCCATCACACAGCAGCCATATTTTGTCAGCATCTTCTCGTTGAGCTTCCGTGCCCGAGTTTTAGCCGTCGATTGTTGCCGCTCATCGCGGTTTGGGAAGTTCTGTACCTTGTATGTATGTAGTCCAGCTCTCTTCTTTGCATTCTGGACGTAGCTCTGCGACATGCCGATCTTCTTAGCCAAATCACGGCTTGAGACGTTGGGATTTGCTTTAGTCATCCGCTTCACCTTTCCCTCCGTTTTTTTGTTCTCCGGTCCCGGTTTTCTTCCAGCTCCTTTGCCGTGGTCCAACGTCAACCGCTCCTGGAACCGCTCTGGAGACGGTTGAATGGTGAATGTTCAACATTTTTCTCAACTGCCGGGGCGGGTCAGGAAATTCCAGGTGTTTGGAAAGAATTTGTTCTCTCGACTCGCGTTGGTTCACCTCCATCTTCGTTGAATCGGAAAACACGACTTCGAGTTTGACAGCATGTAAACAATACACATCAATGAGAGTAAAAAGAAGGGAGTGTAAAAAGGAGGAAGAGTAACTAGGAGGAAGAGTAAAAAGGAGAAGGAGTAAAATTGAGGAAGAGTAAATAGGATAAAGAGTAAATAGGAGGACGAGTAATTTGGAGAAGAGTAATTTGAAGGAAGAGTAATTTGGAGGAAAATTAATTTGGAGGAAGAGTAATTTGGAGAAAGAGTAATTTGGAAGAAAAGAAATTTGGAGGAAGAGTAATTTATAGGAAGAGTAATTTGGAGGAAAAGTAATTTGGAGGAAGAGTAATTTGGAGGAAGAGATAGTTTGGGAGAATTGAATGGAGAGTAATTTGGAGGAAGAGAAATTTGGAGGAAGAGAGTAATTTATAGGAGGAAGAGTAATTTGGGAGACGAAAGAGTAATTTGGAGGAAAAGTAATTTGGAGGAAAAGTAATTTTGAAGGAAGAATAATTTGATGGAATAGTAATTTATAGGAAGAGTAATTTGAAGGAAAAGTAATTTTGGAGGATGTGTAATTTGAAGGAAGAGTAATTTGGAGGAAGAATAATTTGGAGGAAAAGTAATTTGGAGGAAGAGTAATTTGGAGGAAGAGTAATTTGGAGGAAGACTAATTTGGAGGAAGAGTAACTTGGAGGAAAAGTAATTTTTTGAGGAAGAATAATTTGAAGAAAGAGTAATTTGGAGGAAGAGTAATTTCGAGAAAGAGTAATTTTGAGGAAGAGAAAATTGGAGGAAGAGTAATTTGGAGGAAGAGTTATTTGGAACAAGAGTAATTTGGAGGAAAAGTAATTTGGAGGAAGAGTAATTTGAAGGAAGAGTAATTTGGAGGAAGAGTAATTTGGAGGAAAAGTAATTTGGAGGAAAAGTAATTTGGAGAAGGAGTAATTTGGAAGAAAAGAAATTTGGAGGAAGAATAATTTGGAGGAAAGGTAATTTGGAGAAAAAGTAATTTGGAGGAAGAATAACTTGATGGAATAGTAATTTGGAGGAAGAGTAGTTTGAAGGAAAAGTAATTTTGGAGGAAGAGTAATTTGAAGGAAGAGTAATTTGGAGGAAGAGTAATTTGGAGGAAAAGTAATTTCGAGGAAAAGTAATTTTGAGGAAAAGTAATATGGAGGAAGAGTAATTTGGAGGAAGCGTAATTTGGAGGAAGAGTAATTTGGAGGTAGAGTAATTTGAAGGAAGAGTAATTTGGAGGAAGAGTAATATGAAGGAAGAATAATTTGGTGGGAAAATAATTTCGAGGGAGAGTAATTTGAAGGAAGACAAATTTTGGGGAAGAGTAATTTGGAGGAAGAGTAATTTTGAGGAAGAGTAATTTGGAGGAAGACTTATTTGGAGGAAGCCTAATTTGGAGGAAGAGTAATTTGGAGGAAAAGTAATTTTGGAGGAAGAATAATTTGAAGGAAGAGTAATTTGGAGAAAGTGTAGTTTCGAGAAAGAGTAATTTTTAGGAAGAGAAATTTGGAGGAAGAGCAATTTGGAGAAAGAGTAATTTGAAGAAAGGGTACTCTCAAGGACGAGTAATTTAGTGGAAGAATAGTTTCATGGAAGTGTAATTTCGAGGAAGATTAATTTGGAGAAAGAGTAATTTGGAGGAAGAGTAATTTAGAGAAGGAGTAATTTGAAGGAAGTGTAATATGGAGGAAAAGAAATTTGAAGGAAGACCAATTTAGAGGAAGAGAAATTTGGAAGAAGATTGATTTGGAGGGAGAGAAATATGGAGGCAGAGTAAATAGGAGGAAGTGTAAATAGGAGGAAGAGTAAATAGAAGGAGGAGTAAATAGGATGAAGAGTAGAAAGGAGAAAGAGTAAATAGGCTGCAGAGTAAATAGGCTGAAGAGTAAATTGGCTGAAGAGTAAATAGCCTGAAGAGTAAATAGGCTGAAGGGTAAATTGGCTGAAGAGTAAATAGCCTGAAGAGTAAATAGGCTGAAGAGTAAATTAGCTTAAGAGTTAATATGAGGAAGAGTAAATAGGAGGAAGAGTAAATAAGAGGAAGAGTAAATAGGAGGAAGAGTCAATAGGAGGAGGAGTAATTTGGATGGAGAGTAATTTGTAGGAAGAGTAATTTGGAGGAAGAGTAAGTTGGATTTGTGGGAAGAGTAAGTTGGAGGAAGAGTAATTTGTGGGAAGAGTGAATAGGAATAAGAGTAAATAGCCTGAAGAGTAAATAGGAGGAAGAGTAAATAGGAGGAAGAGTAAATAGGAGGAAGAGTAAATAGGAAGAATAGTTTATAGAAAGAATAGTTAATACGAAGAAAAGTTAATAACTCTTCTTCATTAACTTTCTATAAACTATTCTTAATAGGAAGAATAGTTAATAGGAAGAATAGTTAATAGGAAGAATAGTTAATAGGAAGAATAGTTAATAGGAAGAATAGTTAATAGGAAGAATAGTTAATAGGAAGAATAGTTAATAGGAAGAATAGTTAATAGGAAGAATAGTTAATAGGAAGAATAGTTAATAGGAAGAATAGTTAATAGGAAGAATAGTTAATAGGAAGAATAGTTAATAGGAAGAATAGTTAATAGGAAGAATAGTTAATAGGAACGAATGAGTAGTAATAGGAAGAATAGTTAATAGGAAGAATAGTTAATAGGAAGAATAGTTATTAATAGGAAGAATAGTTAATAGGAAGAATAGTTAATAGGAAGAATAGTTAATAGGAAGAATAGTTAATAGGAAGAATAGTTAATAGGAACAGTTAATAGTTAATAGGAAGAATAGTTAATAGGAAGAATGAGTTAATAGGAAGAATAGTTAATAGGAAGAATAGTTAATAGGAAGAATAGTTAATAGGAAGAATAGTTAATGAAGATGTTAGAAGAATAGTTAATAGGAAGAATAGTTAATAGGAAGAATAGTTTACAAAAGTTAATGAAGAATAGTTAATAGGAAGAATAGTTAATAGGAAGAATAGTTAATAGATGATAGAAGTAGTTAATGAAGAATAGTTAGAATAGAAGAGAGAGAGAGAGAGAGAGAGAGAGAGAGAGAGAGAGAGAGGTCGTTACAATACATAAATATCCACCATTATGGCCGCTTTTCATCGCTTCTTGATTTTTGAAGGCACAAAAAAAATTTCACAGTTTTCATTACGACCAAATTGAAAAAACGCATATTAGTGCATGCATATGGTGTTCCTTTAATGTAATAGGTGCGATTTTACTCTTTTTATCAAATAGAGTTACACACAATTTCTAAACCGTTTGAAAATGTCAAAAAAGGGTGACATTTTTCTCTTGTTGTTCTCTATCCTTCACGTTCGCTGGAACTGTACCTAGAAACGATTACTAGTGTGCAAGCCTTAACAGGCGAATGTTTTACAAGAAAAATGTTAATTTACCATCACTGTTTACATTCCGAGCAGGAGCGAATTTCTTGATAACTGGCCTTGGTATTGAAGAGCGCTGCATACGAGGTAAAATGCCTGAGGATAATACCATAAAAATGTCCCCACAATGTTATGCGAATTGAGGTAAAGAAATACCAAAATAGTACCTCTTTGGGCTTCGACAAACAAATTACCTCTTATGCTGTGCTCCAAGACCAGTTATCAAGATCAAAATTAGGCATTCATATGATCTTTTCTTGCAGTGCAGCGAGAATTCTGGTGCAAACTGGCCATGATGGTGGCGTATTTGGAATCCTAGTGAGCTTCATCTTATAACAGTATGAAAACTATATTATGCACTTATGTAATTCTTTCCTCTTCTTTTAAGGGGACCCTCCCCTAGATTAGGGCAAAAATAAGGCAAAGTTTGTATTTTTTTTTTGTGGGAGAATGAAAAGGCGTAGCAACTTCCGGTTTTGACGATAAAATTTGATAATTATTCTAGATTTCAAAGAACAATTTTTTGTTTGAAAATTCAATATGGCGGCTACAAAATGGCGATTTCTCGAAACCATGTTTTTCAAGAGGCTGCAGGCTTGAAGTTGTCACCCCATATTTTGCGCGCAGAGGCTTACGGAAATTGCCATTTTGTAGCCGCCATTTTGAACTTTCACAATTTTTTTTATCTCTTTGATATTTTGAATAATAATCGAATTGATTCGTCAAAACAGAAAGTTTGTACACCTTTTCAATCTCCCACAAAAAAATACAAACTTTGCCTTATTTTTGCCCAAATCCAGGGGAGGGTTCCCTTAAGAAATGGAACCGTCTTACCCGAGCAGGCGAAAATAACATATGAATACCTAATTTTGATCTTGATATCAGGCCTTTGTATTGAAGAGCACAGCATAAAAGGTAAAATACCTTAGACAAATATCTAAGAATGCCAAGCAAAATATATCTCTAATAACAAAACTTGTTATTTGGGATACTTGGGAACACCCGAGAGGTATTGTTTTGGTATTGTTTTACCTCAATTTGGTATTCGCATAACATTGTGGGAATTTTGGCATTCCATTTGACTAAGGTTTAAAGTGGTCACTCAGATTGTTCCCAACATCTTCACGAATTTACGTCAACATTTTGTTTATCCACCACCCGTTAGGAATTTGATTTTACATTCAACCCTCAGTCTTCTCGGTCTTACCGAAGATCAAACAACAAATATAGGATAATCCCTCGTTTGCGACTGCATCCACGAAGCATATAAAAAATCAAGAGATTTCCCCTTCCAGCTGTTTTTCATCTACGGAGCAGCTTCCTCTCGCCATGTCGAACCGAACCGACCGACTCGGAATTAATTTCAACTATTTTGTCTGACGAGAAACCGCATTTTCCGGCTTTCATTCTTCCACCAAGCCACCTTCTCAATCGATTTGGGAATTGGAAAAGAAAATGTTATAAAACACAAACGAAGGCAGTTCCAACCATCGTTCAATTGATGCATCCTTCAGTGGGAAAATTCGAAAATTCCAAATATGCAATTGGAGCAAAAAAAAAACTTTCTTTCACTCGGAATGCGCCCCAGAAATTGAATAGTTTTGCATTGTCTTATTCCATCTCGAGAGCAGCCAGGGATCAGGTGTTAGCAAAGTTTCGCCGCTCGGAGAACTTCTTCCCAAGGTCGAAAGTTTCTGGACACAAGAAAAGCGCAAACTGCTGAATCTCTGCGCTCCAGTTTCAAAGATAAGCGAAGACTTTCGGACCGACTCGCCGCCGATTGGTCGAAGTGGAGAATGAAGTTTCCCTCCCGGTTTGGCAAAATTGGCAATCAAACACCACCGGATAGGAGGAACGTCAATTCCCGAATGTTGAACGACAGTAAAGTTAATGGAATTGTCACCGAAGCCCGGTTGCGTTTTTGTTCTAGCGATGATGGTAGAGAAAGTTTTCGGAGAATGTTTTTTTCTTTGTTTGGTGGAAGTTGATAGTTGCGTGAAGAAACAATTTTCCCTTTTTTCATTTGAGCGGAGTTCTTGGGTTAATGAAATTTAATTCTCCTGAAACCTAGTCGAAGAAATCAATTTCACGTTTCCTTCCTCATTTACACCGCATTTCAAGTGAAACAATGTTCAAACAACGGTTTCCTTCCGACTGGAATGGATCCCAGGGGGGTGCTCAAATTCAATTGATTTTTCTCGCGGTTTCGGACCCGCCCCCTTTTGCCCCGCTATGAACGGCAAAACTTTCGACTTTTCCAATCGTTCCCGGCGGAATGGGTCTTCTTGTGCTCGCCTTGTTCGAAATCCCGCCTCAGAAGCCAAGCGGTTGGGCAAGGATCGATGTAATTACTAAATCACTTTCACATCGTTCATCGATGTTGGGTTTTTTCGTTGCCTCTATATCGCTTGGGTTAACATTGCCCTGCCCTGCCCTGGGTGGGTTGCCGGAGGGATGGGAACCATCGATTGGCCGATGTTTTCATGCTTGCATGTTTCCAAAATTGCAACTTTGAAATAGTTGGGATCAAACGAAGAAAACCGGAGCAACTTTGGCTGGACACGAACAAATTAGCAAAGTTGTGTCGGCATGTTTGCGGAACCGACGATCGTCGGTCAACTTGCAATAACGGAAACTCGGAGGAAAGTTTCCGAAGTGATTGACCGACCTGATCAAACTGGCCTTTGAGCTGTTGTGCTTGTTGGCTCTGGGAGGAAATGGGTGCTTGAATAAATGAAAATGGTATGCAATTTCTGTGTAATAGGAAAATGACTTGCTCGGTGCCGCCAGTAGAAGAAAAGCTAATAGACGGAAAATTGTTACTGGAAAAACGAACAATTTGAAAAAGTTTTCATTCGACATTTTCTCAGTAACTATCATTCTTTAGCTTCGATCAAAATTTGGTCAAACAGTAATGTGTGTCAGTCGGTCAATGTTTTTATTAATAAGTCAAATTATTTTTCATTTTCAAGTTCAGTTAATACAGAATACAGGAAAAATACTCAGCTAAGCTTCCTTTTAACCGAATGCGAATTGCCGGGTCTTTCGTTTAACACCTGCCATAAGATTTTATGCAGTCTCCTTGTCCACTTTATTCGTCGCAGAACGCCAGTTTGCCTTGAACTGTTTCTCGACCACAACAGCTTTTTTAATCTTCTTAAGGTTCCGCTTGACGATGGCCCAATATTGTTCGATTGGGCGGAGCTCTGGCAAGTTGGGAGGGCTTGTCCTTGGGCACCGCTTGAACGTTGTTGGCAGCATACCACTCCATGGCTTTTTCCGTAATGGCAAGATGCCAAATCCAGCCAAAATAGCACGGAACAATTGTGTCACTCCAGGAAAGGCAGTAGCCGTTTTTGTAGGCACTCGCTCAGATAAATTTCCTGGTTGACGGTTCCGGTCGCAATTCACATTGCTCTTTAAGCCACGGGTACAGATGGCCTGCCACACCAGATATTTCTTCGCAAACTTTGACAGTTTAATGTGCTTGAAAATATCTGCCACCGATCTCCGCCCGGTTGCCGAATGAAATTCCTATCCAGGAAGCTGTTTAAAGTCTGCCTTGACGTAAGTTTCATCGTCCTGTGCCACGCAATCAAACTTCATCAGCATCGTCGTGTACAACCTTCGCGACTTACTTGCTTGTAAGTAAACAGTCCAGCTCTTTTTTAAGTTCTAAGTTCTGTATCCGCAATAATCCGGACACCTCAAAACATGAATAAATTTCGCAGTATATTTCCGTCGTAGTTGTTTATTTCAGATTAATGGGATGTGTTTTATTAATTCGTGAAGACAAAACATAGTTATTCCGTATTTTCATAAAATTTTCGAACTTTGCGCTTAACTCCGTCCATTATGGTTTGTACAGACTCTTTAGAAATCGTAGAAGCCGTCTTTGTCCAAATTTGCTGGAAGTGTTTGATGTCTTTGATTCCTTGCTTCTTTTCAGAAAGCTTCCGCTTCATCAGAGCCCAATATCTCTCGATTGGTCGTAGCTCTGGGCAATTTGGCGGGTTTGAGGTTTTTGGTACAATGTTCACTTGATTTGCTTGGTACCACTCCATCACAGTTTCAGCATAGTGGCATGATGCCAAATCGAGCCAGAACAAAGGTTTTTCTTTGTGACTTTTGATGAAGGGTAGCAATCGCTTCTGCAGACACTCTTTCTGATAGATCTCCATAGATTGTGCCTGTAGTGACGGAAAATTTACTCTTTTTGCTACACGTGCAAATTGCATGCCACACAAGGTATTTTTTGGGAAATTTCGATGCCTTCTTCGTTCTGAAATGCTCAGTTGTAGCATTTCTGGCCATAGCAGAATAAAAAGCCAGCCCTGGAAACTGCTTGAAATCCTCCTGGACATAAGTTTCATCGTCCATAACAACGCATGAAAACTTCGTCAAATATTCGCAGTACGAACGTCGAGCCCGTGATTTTGCTGCCAAGTTCTGTTTGTCGTTGCGATTTGGAACTGTGTTTACCTTATGCGACTTAAGTCCCAAACGTTGGTTTGATTTATGAACAAAACCAGGCGACATCCCTATTTTACGAGCCACCATTCGAATGGAGAGATTTGGGTTTTTCGTTTATATCCTTTTCACCTTTTGGTTCATGACAGGATCAGCGTGTCCAATGTTTTTGTCACTTCTCGGTTTCCTCTCCACCGTCAAACGTTCCGAAAATGATTTGAGCACATCGTGAACAATGGATTTAGGCAAATCCAATGTTTTTGCAAGGTCCCGTATTGAAAAGTCAGAATTTGCCGTACGCCCGTACAAAATTCGCTCGCGCACTTGTTTTTCTTTCGTCGCCATCTTGAATACTAAACATGAAATGTAAATTTCAAACATAGTCTTTTTCATCATTGACTCTCAACTATACCACAGTGAAATTGAATTGAATTCTTCTACTGGCGGCACCCAACAAGTAATTTCCTACGTGCAATATTTCAAAAGTTACAATGATTGGAAGGTGTCCGGATTAATGTGGATACAGACCTTATCCACGGTTGAAGGCGCCACTCTCACTTTCGATTTCCCCCCGGTCCATCTTTCCTGGCTGTCCACAAATGTTCACCGAACAATTTCGCCAACTTGGCGTGAGAGTAGTTTTGATTTTCGCCATGCTCATGCAAAATTTTGACGCGTTGCTTCTTTTCCTTCGACGACATTTTGATAACTGAAGTACTAATCTCAAAATCAAAATAGAGGCATGATGCTACAGGCACACATCTTGAAAATAAGGGGTGTGCAAAATTTTTTAATGCACGATGAATGGAAATGCGCCAAGTTTAAGTCGACCAAATTTTTATCGAAAAATCCTTCAAACAGACTGACTTGTGAACGTGGGAGAATTTGCTTAGAGCATCGGTCGGAAAGGGTTGTGTCGTTGCTTGAGCTTTTTGCGCCAATTACGTTGGAGTGGTACTTCGACAGCGTATCGCCAATCTTCGCTATTACTGAATAGTGTCACATATACACTAATGTTGGTCCCAATAAGTCAGTATTGTTATTGTTGTTAGTTTTGGCAAATTATTCAATTTCGCCAATGCTGTGCTCATTTGCTGTAAATGTATCAACTTTGTATCAATTGTGTATTCTATCAATTTCTTAAACTTATTTTATCATTTCCACTTTTTACAATCTACAATTTTGACAATGGTGTCAGAAGCTTCGTTTCTATTTATATTATTTTTCAGGAAATCACGGATGCTTGTGCACTACGTATCATCTGTGCTCGTTGTTCAACAGGGATTACCTCTCTCTCTAATAACATTTCATTACATGTGTCACATATGAGAGGTCGAGGAGTTCTCCTCGTCTCTCCTTCTGAACTTCATCTACTATTCCATGAATAAAATCCATTCCGCCTCTAAGTAGTATAGAATTGTGTCTCGATGTTTTTGTTGGGAGATGTTGTGATTGGATGTTACATTTGTTTCGGAAGTCGTCAGGCCGGACACTTACATTGCTCAAGTTGCTTTTTTTTTATGTGGCTGGAGCGGCATAGGGAGGAATTTTCGGAACATGTCTTGTGGAGTGGTCTGTTGATACGCAAAAGTAGTCAAGTTTCTGTTTATTGAGGTTTTGTGATTATTGATTGGATCGACGTTTGTTTTTTTTTCGGCTTTTTTTATGTCTTTTTGGATGTTGAAACATGTTAGGTGATAATTTTTGTTTCTCAGTGACAGACCAATGGATGTCAGATGTGTTTTGTTGCTGCATGTGTTATGTTATGTTACGTAAATTACATGCATATGTTCAATACCAGAGGGGGGGGGATCTGCATTGTGTCAAACAAGGTTAAGGCTGGATGAGGGATCGGTTCTCAAACTCGGAATTTTGACGTATTTCTATGGTCTGTTGAAATAAACCACCCACACTTGTGAGTGGCCCCAACAGCATCCCTACTGTTGGTTTAAATCGGTTCTCAAACTCGGTGTTTTAAAATACTATTGTATTCTGCTGAATAAACCATTCACACCTGTGATTGGCCCCAACAGCATCACTACTGTTGGTTTAAATCGGTCCTCAAACTCGATGTTCTTAACGTATTCTTGTATTCCATTGAAATAAACCACCCACACTTGTGAGTGGCTCCAACAGCATCCCTACTGTTAGGTTTAAATCGGTCCTCAAACTCGGTGTTTTAATATACTTTTGAAGTCTGCTGAATAAACCATTTGTGAGTGGCCCCAACAGCATCCCTACTGTTAGGTTTAAATCGGTCCTCAAACTCGGTGTTTCAACTTATTTTTGTATTCCATTGGAATAAACCACCCACACTTGTGAGAGGCCCCAACAGCATCATTACTGTTGGTTTAAATCGGTGCCAAAATTTGAATAGCTTTAGTGTGCATTTCTGTACAGAGAATAAATCGGGAACATAGTTAAATATCTTATTCGCTGCCGACGTTAGTTGAATTCAGCACACCGTTTACCAAAACGGATCCGGCTGCCAACCCAACCATTTTATCCAACATCCCAGTAATTTCTCGTGGAAGTGCAGAGGTGTTCTCGGCTTCCAACAAAGCGTGTATCACGTCAACATATTCCTACCCATTCCCTAATTGACCTCCCAAGCATCATCTTTTGGTTCTTTGTGTAATAACAGCTGATCTGACAATAACGGACTAGCAACCTCGGGCGGTCAATCATGCTCATGCTCATGCTCTACAATTTCGACAATAGCGTCAATTTTAATTGGAGTTTATTATTAATTATTAATTCAGTCAGCTCAGTCAGACTAAAACTTGAAAACAAAATGAGGCACACAAAAATGGTTGTTGTAAATTAAATTCTAGTGAGATTCTCTTCAATTTTTCAGGGAATTAATAACAACATTGGTATTAGGTTTCTACTGCATTAGTTTATTGGATCCCCTCTCTATGGCCAAATGCCCACACTGTGACCTTGACACCAGTTAAGGTCTTGGGCAATAGTGGCACTGACTTCTTTTGATATTGTTTCTTCAAAGCCAGTTCGTTCTCGAATGTTTGCGAATGTTTGCTATTTTGCGAAGTTTGGCCTTCAAGAGGGCTCAGAATTTCTAAATCCTTCAACCCTCCGACGAGTTCGGTGGGTTGAAGCCTTCTGCTTAGCTTAGCTTAGCTTAGCTTGACTGCTACTCCGTGATTGATTAGAATCCGTGAAATTGCACAAAGAATCAACTGAATGGGGGTTAGAAGTAACCGGCCATTCTCACTGTACACGTTTCAGTGACTCAATTTCTTTAATAATCAATAAATGCGCCGGACACGTCCTTGCAATCAGGTGGGAATGGAGAAGGAAAGTTAGTAGACGAATTTCACGCCAGCTCATCCAGTGGTTGGCAGCACCCTCTCAGAATCTAATGAAACTTTTTGGGTATGTAGACTTTGTTTTTTTTATCAACTTTGCATACACTGTGTTTTCAAAATTTATGTAGACTACCATTTGAAAAGAGCTTAAGTTTTTTGATCGTTTATTTTAAATCAACGTAACTCAAAAAGGAAAGGAACAAAAAAGTGATGTATGGGTGACTTTTAGAAAATTGTCTTAGCTTTTATGACAAAAAAATGTAAAAATTGTAAAATCAATTCTTACACGCTAAAAAAAAAATATTTTGAAATTTGAACTCAATTTGCAAAGAATGACTATCTTCGAATTGGACGATTTTTTTTTTAATAAAGGCAATACAATTTTCTAAAAGTTCGCCCATTACATATTTTCTAATAGTTCGCCCATCTTGCAATGTTTGGCGAACTTTTAAAAAATTATATTACGTTTATTTAAAAAAAATTTCCTCCAATTCTAAGATAGTCATTTTTTGCACATTGACTTTAAATATCAAAAGATATTTTTAAGGAAAAAAAGTTTTTCTAACAACAAATTTTTCATGTCAACATTGAGTTATGTTGACATGAAACATTTGTGGCAAGACTTACAAAAACGTGATGTATGGGGGACTCTTAGAAAATCGTCCTTTCTTTTATGAAAATTATAAAATTGATTCTTATACACTAAAAAAAATATTTTAAAATTCAAAGTTTATTTGCGAAAAATGACTTGCTTAGAACTGAACGAATTTTGTTTATTAAAGGCAATATTGTTGTCTAAAAGTTCGCCATACATTGCAAGATAGGCACTTTTAATGAAAAAAAGTTTTTCTAACAAATTTTTCGTGTCAACATAACTAAAAAAAACAAGACAAAAAAGTTATGTCTGGGTGACTTTTTGAAAATCGTCCTTAATTTTATGAAAATTTTAAAACTGTAAACTTGATTCTTACACAATGAAAAAAAAAAAAAAAAAAAAATTTAAAGTCAATTTGCAAAAAATATCTATCTTAGTATTGAACGAATTTTTTTTCCTAATAAAGGCAATACAATTGTCTAAAAGTTCGCCATACAATTTTAAGGAAAAAAAGTTTTTCTCACAACATATTTTTCATGTCCAATTTTTACCGTGTATCGCGCAAACTAGTCTAGTTATGTTATTCAACATCCCTATAGAAACCAATAAAATTTAGCAGTCATAATGAATTGAACGTATTGAACATTTGGTAAAAAATAATAATTATTTAGACTAACATTTGAAAAGGGTCAAAAACATTAAATTTCCCTCTACATCAGTAAAACAGAACCAAAAGTGTACGTGTAAGTACAAGTCATTCATAACTGCTTTTTTCGGATATTCCTATTTGTAGAGGCGGTTCAAACATGGCCTCGTATATCTTTGGGTGTGGTGGGGGGTTGTGAGAGGTGGGAGAATGTATAAAAGGTATGGGAAAAATTGTTATAGATGGGGGCTGATAATTCTAAAAGAATAGCGGATGTCATATTTGAGCCGTCTTTAAATGAATATGCACCAAGTCTTATCAATTTGGAAAATTCTAATTTGGTAAGACTTGATGTATATCCATTTAAAGACGATGCAAATATGACGTTATGTGAATTTTCTAAATACTGGTCATGTTAATGAAAACTCATAGGTTTTTGCTTGGTAAGGGTTTTATTTTATTTATTGTTTATATGCATTTTTAGTTTTATAAAGTTCTATGAAAGATAGTAGAAATCAATTTGGTTTTATTATGGCACCAATAGTGCCAATAGTTATCATATTATAGTCAGGTTTATGAGAACCTACACAGCTTGCTTACAACGATCTAAAAACCTCAAATTTCTTTTACTTCTATCAAAGGTTTTATTTCGACTTTATGAACTCGTAAAAAGCTGTTTTGAAATGCCGTTTTAGGACTCATTCATATTATCTTATTATGGTCAGTTGAAAAAGCATTTTGAAACCATTTTGCTTCCAGTAAATACATTGAACGGCAAATTGGTTTTATAGTTGTCATTGTGTAGATAAATTGGCTTTTTGGCAAGACTGTGAAGTTATCCAGTTGCCATATTGAAATATAAGAGATAATTGAAATGTGGAAAAATAAATGCACCAATTTTGGCAATCTTTTCGTCAACTTTATTGAATTCCATCAATTTCCTGAAAATTCATGACTCATTTGCCAAATATTTTTGGTTTAAATTTTGTTTTTTTTTATTGTAAACTCGCATAATTTCGGAGGCGCATTAATTAAGAGCCGAAAATTAATGCGCCTCCGATATTATGCTAGTTTACAACTTCATGCCAATATTCACCATAAAATTAAATGTGCTTTAAAAAAAAACTCAATTTGTTTCGAATATTTTGATATCAAACAAAATTTCTCGCAGCACTAGATCTTTTTTCTTAGATATTATTTACTGCTTAATGAATCAGAATAGTAGAGAATCGAACAAAGCAGAACGACAAAAACTAACCACGATAGCACAGTGATGTTTAACGGCTGTGGCCTTTTGGCCATTCGGCAGGTTTTTATGGCAGCCAATAGGTTTTATGAAGGTTCTCAAGTGGTCATATCATCTTTCATTAGAATAATTTCAAAATCCGTTTGGTCTTGTAAAGGTTTTTTTAACTTGTTTTCACAACCGTCTAAAGAGTGGGTCACTTTGTACAAATTTCGGCTTTAAAGAAGCATAGAGGAGGTGTTGGTAGACAAAACCGTTTTGAATGCAATTTTATCAACTAAGCCAGGAGGAGTGCTATACGACTGGAAAATCGTTAATTGGGCTCAACAGCTAAACGAACTATGGAGGAAGTTCCATATTGCTCATTAGCGTCGACGTCAGTAAGACCTTAATTACGCAAACTGTCCTCAAAACGGAACTTAATCGGTACCAACAAATTCGGGCTAGCATGAGGTAGTAAACGAATGCGTGTATCTGGACTCATTTGTGACCGCCGATAACGACACTAGCAGAGAGATACAAATGCGCTTTATGGCTAACAATCGTGCCGGCTGGCAAACCGAAGCGGGGCTGGCAAGGGACAGCCATGGACCGAATACAATGGAGACAACTTTTGTGTACAGCAGAGGCCACACCGACTTTGGTCTGATTGGTAAGGTAAGAATTCGCGCTGGCCTTTATATCGTCTTCTTGAGTACTGCCGGGTGACACCGATGTTCCCACGGCATAGACTGTCTCCGAGTAAGCTCAGATGTCCATATCTGACTTACGCTGAACACGGTATCCCCATTAGGCTGATGCAAAATTCGAAATATTTGCTCCCCTAAGCTGAATCGACGCCAATTTGGGTCCTGATAGTCCCCAAAAAATTTTAACACATTTGGTTTTAATTTGGCTTTGCACACGCTATTCAAAGTTTGTATGGGAATTAGTATGAAGAATCTCAAACATACATTTCCAGATCCCTAACATCTTGATATTATGTCCTTAAACCAAATCTTATATACATTCAGATAGTGTAAGTTGTCAACTATCAAAATGCCTAAGACACCTGACATGTAAATTTTATATAAAAATAGTTATTCATCAAATACAATAAAAAGAAGTAAAAATATTTAATGTATATAAAATATATAAATATAAAATATATAAAATATATATAATAATATAAATAAAATAAAATACATAAAATATATGAATATAAAATATAAAAAACAAATAAATAATAAGAAATCAAAAATAAGAATAAAACATCATACCTAAAGTGTGTATTTTATGTTTTATTGAATAACTATTTTTGTATAAAATTTACATGTCCGGTATCTTCGGCATTTTGATAGTTGACAACTTACACTATATGAATGTATATAAGATTTGGTTTAAGGACATAATATCAAGATGTTAGGGATCTGGAAATGTAAGTTTGAGATTCTTCATACTAATTCCCATACAAACTTTGAATAGCGTGTGCAAAGCCAAATTAAAACCAAATGTGTTAAAATTTTTTGGGGACTATCAGGACCCAAATTGGCGTCGATTAAGCTTAGGGGAGCAAATATTTCAAATTTTGCATCAGTCTAATCCCCATGGAAAGCATCGTATCAACCCTCGCATGGCCTCACTAGTTGCATAGATAACCATGGGATAACTATAGCGACTACTTCACGTTGGTTTTAATAGCGGCTGAAGGGGGCTCAACAGTATCGAGCTCCAAACTCCCAATACAATAAAACCCCTAGAGGTAGTGGACCCGTTCGCCAAAGGAGGCCTAGCTAGATCACAGCCTAGCAAGAAAAAGGAGATTCGGCGGTGCATCCTCTACGGAAGCCCAGTGGCATCCGAAGCAGGTGCATCAGCAAGAATGAAGACTAGGACTCATCCGGTCCATGGAGAGGAAGCGAGAAACGCTTCCCAAAGTGGTCGTGGTCACTAAGCAGCTAAACGCTATCATCTACTTTACCGCGACGCGGAGCAATATTAGCAAGGACCTTAAATCAAAGGTATTGAAACTGCATGCCGCGAGAACGACTACCTGGAATCCAAGCTTCTAGCCAACCAAAGGGCCAGGTAGATGACTAGGGTAGTTGCGACGGTGAAGCCAAGAGAATTTGCTTATAAGCATACGCAGACGAATGCTTCCGTTTCCGTGGGAGGCCCCACGGAGGCAAAGACGCCCAAGCGGATGAGGCAATCTCACGGGGAAGTGGCACCCAACGCCTCCAAGAAGTCAACGTGGTGTCGTGTTCCCAGCTCGACTGCGAACAGTGTCTCAAGCGCCGAGGGCGGCCCAAATGCCAAGCCCGGCCCTAGCACTGCGGTGATGCCCTCATCAATAAGACCGCAGAGTCTAAGTACTCGGAGGTCTTGAAAGCAATACGTGGTGACATGAAGCTCGCAGCTTTGGGCGCCGATTTGCGGAGTATACGCCGGACTGGCACGGGCAATATGATCCTTGAGCTCAAAACGTACATTAAGCTGAAGGGCTCGGCGTACACAAAACTAGCTGAACAAGCCCTAGGAGAAGGTGTGGTAGGAACCTGGACGAGATCAAGGAGGCTAGTGAAATCTCCACGGCCATCAAGGCTCAGCGGCCATACAGCTACGAAAGGGACAACTTGGGTTCGAAATGACCACGATACGACTAGCAGCAGCCGAAGCCGACTCGCCCCAAAAAGTGGCTATGCTCAAAGCTGACTCAAAGTCCGCCTCCCCACTGAGCGTGCACTGGGAAACCAGACGACAATCGCGTCATGGGAGACTCTAAGTGTCCTACTTACAAGGGTAGAGACCTAGAAGCCAATCGCAGTGCTGGTAACCCAACTAAACCTGAATCATTGTGAGGCAGCCCAGCAACTGTTGTTTTTAGGCAGTTCGTGAGTCGGCATCGGATATCCCCATAATATGCGAACCCATACCGCATCCCCGCGTGTATCGGTTACTGGGTTACGGACTGGTCCAATATGGTGATATTATGGACGACTAATGCTGGCGCAATCACCCGTTTCTGCAGCTGTTGCGCACCGCCAAGGTCGTCGATTGTCCAGTTTTCACAAATGGTTGATCGCATGATAACGGAGCTGACTGGCCGAAACCCGTTGGTAATAGTTGGAGTCTCCTTACCAACCATTCTGCTTGAGGCCCAGGCTAGGCTTAATGCAATCATGCTTAGGATGTCAAACCTAGAGATGGGAGATCGCCTGTGTACTGGAGGACGGATTCGATCTTGACCTCCGCTAAACTAGCCTCCACGATAGGCTGAGGACACAGAACGAATGAGGTAGACGAAAGCCTCGAGGACATTACGAAACAAGACAAACAAAAACTAATGAATTATATTTAAAAAAAACAGAAACAGATTAAACTCTTATACCAGACATTTGGAGAAACACTGCATATAACAAAGGTCGCAAGGTCCCATCACATCTCCTATAGGAACAAAAGATTGTCTTTCTGGAAGAATTATCTGATACCCGGTTTTGAGGACTCGGAAAGGGAAGACCATATTTTCAACCTGTTTATATGCAGATTTGTATGGGAGCAAAAGAAGAGTAATTTTTTCAGTAATAATTTAAAGCACATAACCAAAACTTCAATGCAAAAAGTTTGTACGTTTTTCTAATCAATTGGTGTATGAATGAAGTCATCCTGTTCAGTCAAAACTTTTCACTCGTTCCTTCTCGTGATAGTAAGATTGCCAGTAGTTTTATTGGCATAAATCACAACAACAAAAAGTTAGAAATTATTCAATTTTTTTTTAATTCAATAAAAAAAACTCCATCATCTTACATAAATTAATATTTGAAACTTCAAGGTTCAAAAGACCGAACAACAAACTCTTAATTGAAAATTTATCAATCCAAATTACAAATAATTTATATACAATAGTCAAAATCCAGATCCTAATCGCTCCAAATTTCAAATTCAAGATGCAAGATCTTGGATCTTAGATATCAATTTTAACCTCATCTTTCTGCAATTTTTTTCATTAATACTTCTCCGAAATTCTAATTTTTAAGAATCAGGATTGAAAATTGTTGATCCTTAACTTAAAATTGAAAATTATGTAAAAATATATATATATATAAGGGAAACGCAACGGCTATGACCATGCTCCTATTTTAACTACTCGTGATGATAATGGTTGGAATTCTTAATAGAACTCTTCTATACACAAAATTGATAATTTGGTTCAAGTCCGAACAAACTAAAAAACGCGGTCGCCACATCCGCAATCCCCCAGAACTGTTGGTAAATGTAACATCTTCTGATTGGATGTGTGCAAACAGTAGACCAATTTGCTAATTCACCCTTCGAGATGCGATTGCTAAAATATCGATACACACCCAGCCGGCAACGACCGTTGAGTTCCCCTTCAACCCGAAAATTCCAACTCCACCGAGCTGTGAATTTCCAACCCAAGGAACTCGTCAAAATTAAACCACTTACCACTCGCACTTGAATCGCTCTCGACCGCAAGCCTTTCGACTGTGAAACGGGTTAAGTGTGTTCTTCCATGGGACGATATATGCAGGTCCAAAAATCAAATCGAACGCTGCCCGGTTTTATGCAAACTTATTGACTCAGGCACCAGTCGTCACACACTGACTGCCATGTTCGATACGAAATGCCACCTTCCCGGGTATTCGCAATTTAAATTGATTAAAAACAAACAGCAGTAGGCTTTGAATTTTAGCATTCTTCGCTTCCGTGCCGATTCAGGTCGACTGGTTTTGCTAGGGTTTGACCCGGAATCTCGATTGCTTATCATGGAAATATTGTGTTGAACCACTTTCCGAAATCGACGGCCAGCTGGAATTTATGCGGTCGGATGGCTTTGTTCTCGCCACGCCACGTTCGGAAAGGTGTCTTTGAACGGGTTTCGGACGCACACAATGGGGTTGAACTTTGACTATATCGAGAACATGGCCTGCTTCCCCCGGAGCTTTGCAACAAACACTGGGAATCGATGGTGAGGATGTTGTTAAGAAAGCTTGCCTTTGTTCGCAGGAAAATGCATTTGAAAGCAGTTCCACGCCAAATGAGATAACGGTCTGACGCGAAATTCTTCGGTTGGTATGAAAATACGAAATGTTTGGATTTTTGGATAATTTTTCGTGAAAATGTTTGATAACGTCCTTCCGTAGCCCATATTTAGAATAAAATACTACTTGATCACCTTTTCTACAAAAAAAAAACTGAAACACTTGTTTTTTAACTATCACTGGTAAACGCGAGCAAATTCCTTTGAATTACACTACAGAAAGCTTATCTTTTGACAGATAGGCCTATTTCGTCGGTGACTTACAAACTTCTTCAGTGGTGAGTGCTATGAGGGGGTGTTAATTGAAAAATCAACAGTTGAAAACGTCACGAAAAGTGGTCAGACTTTAAACGGCAATAACTTATACAAATTTCGGAAGGTATTCAAGGTTGTTCCATCAATGGATAGTAATTTTGTCCAACCTTTTTTAAATATTAATATCATCCGCAATTAAACCGCAATTGAAATGGTTTTAAGTCACGTCTGAAATCAATTATTTCAAACGACTTTCAAAGGAATCGCTAACACAGACATCACATTTGAGTACATAGAAAAACATGATGAAATTCAATAGACGTGTACAATTTGCCTTTATTCAACTGCAGGTCCAAGCAAGCGTAGACAACAACATTGTTTGCAATTTCTCAAACAACAGTCTTGATTTAGGCAATATCTAGCTTAAATTCACATGAAATATCTCATGAATCTATGTCAAATCTAACATATCATTTATGTGCATTTGATAACGCAACAAATTACTTGTTTCTTCCATTCTGTGAACCTTATGATTTTGGCTTGCTCATTCGAAATCTAATCTACGACTGTACGTAGTAAATTGTAGAAGTTTCAGATTTTTTTAATTCGTTCAGCCGTCAATACTGACCGAAAGTTTTGACTTTGTCAGAATGGGAAGGCCACATTGCATAATGGTCCAGTAAGCTACTCTAGGCGGACATTAGGTTTTCAATGGACTTTTGTGGCTTTAGAGCTTTGTCTGCTTCTGAGAACTTGTTGTACTACAATATGTATAAAGTCATTTTTCTTGCATTAAACGCAAGAGTGGCGTATACGCTAACTTTTTTCTCAACGACGTTTACACCTCTGATATTCACTTTCGTGGGCATCAATTTTTCAATATTTTCTTCATTTCGCTTTGCTCCTTTCTTGCCGCGTGAGTAGTCTCTTTACAGAATATCAGTTCTATTGGACGACAAAGCCATACTGAAGATGGTAGCTCATTATTCCAAATCACTGTTTCGGTTTCGTCTCCAATCCGCCGTCAAATGACGCGGATCGGAACCGAGGATATTGCAAAAACATTGGAATCACTTTATTCTTTCCGCTCACCATCGCTATCCTCGTCGAGAAATACCTGTTTATATCTTTGGAAATCAAATTGTTGTAATGAAATGCAATTGTATGCTGTAGTTTTGTATAATACCTTGAATAGTTACACTAGTTACTCCCAAGTGGCACACTACGATCCTAGTTAGTTGCAGTAACTTGATTATGACTTTATGTTATGTTATTTATGTTATCACAACCGAATGGCAACAAGTGTGCTACCATGATAAAAATGTATGTCAAGGAACATTACGAGGCGTTGAACTGTGTGATTTATTAGCGATTGCAGCGAGACTTGA
The DNA here is from genome assembly GCA_034211315.2 of Aedes japonicus. Taxonomy (NCBI): domain Eukaryota; kingdom Metazoa; phylum Arthropoda; class Insecta; order Diptera; family Culicidae; genus Aedes; species Aedes japonicus. Next base: position 45,642 of record JASCZW010007279.1, read on the forward strand.
TTATTCCTTATGTCAGAGAGATGTTCAGAGATTCCTTATGTCGTCAAAAAAGAAGAAGTGTAGTTAAGAAATTTCAGTGCATTGTTCTAAAGTAAAACTTAATAAATAACCTTAAGGATAAGCATTTTGTTTAGACAGCAATTTCAAAGACAAAACAACACAACACAATAAGGTCAAACATGTACAAAACGATTAAAAAGTAAGTGTAAGGAATCCAATTACGTGTTTTTTATTAATGTGAGTTTGGGAGTAGCTTTGCATCTTCAATGTACAAGTTCACTAATTATATTTATAATAGATCAGTACCCGGCGCCGGCCACGTCTTCACGGTCTTTGGGAGGGGAAGGGGGATTGATTAGTTTGACAATCGTTGGTTAGAGACCTACCTCTGCGTCTCCAAGGGAAGGATAGGATAGTTTTTGTGTTAGGTGAGGTAGGTTATTTTTAGATCATGGATTTACTGTGGTAAGTGATGCGATCAATGAAAGGCGCAGTAGACTGCTTTTTATTTTAGATCTAGTGATGATAGAAAGAGGCAAGTGACAAATGACAAGGAAGGGGACGGACCTGGGATTGAACTCCCGACCATCTGCTCAGTAAGCAGAACGGATAACCCCTGAGCTATCCGGCCACGTCTATGATGACGTTATTGTGTTGTACCTACAAACTGGTGTACTGATGATAAAGTGTCCCAAACAACATTGATAATAAAAAAACGATCATAAAATGTTATCAACCTGACGACACTGATCTTGGTCGACCAGCAGGACCATACACTACAGTAGCGTGCATGCCACCGCGTGGGTAGTCACCCGTACTACCATTTCTTCAGGTCCGTTGGGGGAGCACTTAACGTCAACGTACGATCTTCAAATTTAAGTATGTTTGTTTTCTAGTCAAGACGAACATTTCAAGAGGTGGAATTCTTGACTTGGCCATTTTTTTCAAAATAAGGAATGGCCTAGTGGCCACCTAAAGGCCGTGAGGGATACCTGATGCCATTTTGGAATCCAAGATGGTGGCTTTCGGTCTTAGAAAAACTGGAATTACTGGCAAAAACCCTACCAAATCGATATTTTTGGATCGGGCAAGACGTAGAAATGTAGAAATCCTGGAGAGTCTGATTTTCTAGTAATGTCTGACGCCATTTTGGAATCAAAGATGGCCACTTCTGTTGCGTTAGAAATTATAAATATTGTCAAATACCATGCAATATCAATATGTTTGAATTGGAGACGGCAAGTTGATGCCGATAATCGATGTCCGACTTTATTAAGGTATCCGAAATAGAAGCTTCAGTTCTGTGAAGAGTGGAAATATGGACGCAATTTTGGAATTCAAGGTGGTGGTTTCTGTTTCATGAGAGAAATACATACAAATACTCCTGCAGTATGGATACATTTAGATCACCGATCACATTTAGATATATTGGGTAAAAATCTGTGTCTAGTGCCGTTTTGGAATCCAAGATAGTGCCTTCTGGGGTCACAAAAGAGGAAAATACTGTAGAAACCACAATATGGTTAGTTTATGGATCATGAACCGCGCAAAAAACTGAAAACCTACTTTGCAGAGCTGGAGAGATCTCTGCTAACCGGAGGCGAACACTCACTGATAGCCACTTCAGATCTGTCAAAGGTATACGATACCACCTGGCGAAACGGTATTCTCCTCACGTTGAAGACTTGGCAGATACGTGATCGCATGATAAACACGTTGCGGAGCTTTCTCTCGAAGGACATTCAGGTGTCTGTAGGAGGACACATGTCTGGTAGAACACGAGCTGGAAATAGAGTGCCACAGGGTTTGGTCCTATCCGAGACGTTGAAGAAAAAACTGGAGAAAAATAGCGAAAAGAAACAATGATAAAAACAAGTACGGAAGAATACAAACTGAAGAAGAACCGTTCGGAAATAGCAACCGTAGCCGTAGCAGTACCTGAAGAAATGAAGCCGTAGCAGTAACCAAGAAGAGAAACGTAACGGAATCAGCAGAAGAATAAAACTTAAACGGATGCAGGAGAAAAATGAAAGTCAAAGGAAATTGAAGAAGGCACAACGGAGGAAGCAAAGCAGTAGAAAGAAGCAAAATAAAAAGTGAAATAGAAGAAGACAACGTGAATGAGAGAAACGTAATACAATCGAAGAAGATGAAAGGCGAAGCGGTCAAAGTGTCCGAATTGAAATTGAAGAAGAGAATCGGAAGAGCAGAAGCACAAAAATTGAAGACGTAGAGAAATGGAACGAAAAAAAATTGGAAGAAGATCAGAATTTTGTTAAACGCAGAATGCACTCTTTTTGGTGTAAAGTGTCACAAAAAGTTCTAAGTATGCTGTAGTGGTTTATTTTAAATGTGTGCTATTAAATTTGGTTTTTAAGTAATTTAGATATACCTTGTAATCGAATGACTGAGGAAATAAAACAACCAAACCTTATAGAGATTTTTAACGAGGTTGTAAGCGAATAACCTAAATGATGAGACCCAATATAATACTCATAGACTGACTTTACTGTCTCAGCCGTCGAAAAGTTTTAAACAGTTAGTTTTTCAACTTTTCGTTGCTCAGAATGTAAATATTTGCGTTATTTTGTAGTTAAATATTTAACCAATAATTAAGTGTGTCTGAATTTTTTTGTAAATGTAATGATGTTTAAATAATAAAGCTTTGACTGAATTGAAAATTGACGGTTTCAATTCACAACTGCTTTCCGTCACCATACGAAGCACTGGGCGTGAATGTTCAATAATACTTTTTAAGAATAGCTAAAGAGCAGTCTTTTTAAAAGGACTTTGATTTGAAAATAGGCACAGTTCCCTGGCGCAGATATTTCCTCCACTCGATCATTTTCGCTAAAAGTTCGGCAGAGCGCGATTAATGTAACTTACATTTTTTGTTTAGAAATTATTTCGTGTCGATTGAAGTGCTTGAGATTTTTATTATTAAAACTACTGCTACGAAAAAGATCACTGCGTTTTTTCTGTAACGGCTGGAAATTTGCTAAGAAGGAAGGTGATTAATCGGAAAAGTGAGTGCTATACACAACCCTGCTGATTTTTTCTGGAACATTGGTTTCCAAAATGGTGTCAAACATGGGTTTATAGAATTTATATACCCTTATTGATACAAAAGTATCCATATGGCAGGCTTTTGGACAGTATTTGCCACTCTTTTCGAAACTGAAGCCGCCATTTTAGATTGCCAAATGAAGTCGGACATCGATTTTTGGCATCAAGCCGCCGTCTGCGTTCCAAAAATAGCCCTATTGTAGGGTATTTGACAGTATTTCCCATTTTTAAATGTCAGAAGCCGCCAGGTGGGCTGCTTAGATGGCGTCAGACATCTATTTCCAGCAATTGTACGCCGTTTCCGAACGGAAAACATTGATATTGCAGGATTTCAACAGGATTTAACAGTATTTCTTACTATTCCGATACCAGAAGCTGTCATCTTGGATTCCAAGATCGTATCGGATATCGAATTGCAGCCTTAATTCAAAAATTTCCATATCGCAGGATGTTTGACAGTATTTCTCACTTTTTGCGCAACAGAAACTGCCCTCTTGGATTCCGAAATACGGCCTCCAGGTTACCACTTGAACAACGTTGTCGAAGATGTCCCATACGAAACTTCAACCATCAAATTAAACGATTTTCAAAAATCTGAAACTGTTCATGGATGGTTTTGGAACATATCCAACTATGTACGCCCGTAAATTCGATTTTTGAATTTTATCTGTATTACTTATAGATCTCGGAGAGAACGACGGTGAGTGGCGTTCAAATGCCCTCCGCTCGTTTTCAAACTTGTATCTTTCAATTTCAAATCCTGCCGTTGCCCTATACGGAACTATCAATACACTTTCTCTTCGTGTCTATTCGTTCTAGCAACAATTACTGTCCACTCCTAGCGCTTCGCTTGGAGATGAAAGTATCTGCTTCTGCAAACTTCATCAATTGTATACCGTTTCCGTACCCAAAACATCGATATTGCAGGGTATATAACGGAGTTCCTAACTTTTTCCAATACCAGAAGCTGCTATGTTGGATTCAAGATTTCACTTGATATCTATTTTCAGCCTTGATTGGCCATTCCTGATCCAAAAATTTCGATATCGCACGGTGTTTGACAGTATTTCCACTTTTTGCGCAACAGAAACTGCCATCTTGGATTTCGAAATGGCGTCAGGCATTGAAATACGGCCTCCAGGTTGCACCTGAACAACTCTGTGTGTTCCATACGAAACTTCAAATCGATTTTTTAAAATCTGAAACTGTTCATCGACGGGTTTTAGAACATTTCTAACTATGCACGTCCGTAAATTCGATTTTTGGCGTAGGATCGCAGTCAAATGTCAAAATATTTTCAACTTCTTGGCACCAATCGATCGGAACTATTTCCACGCATCAGTTTTGCTAGGAAGGGTGTTGATTTCTGGCTACACACAATTGAAAAATTCAAAAAAATTAAGCCTGGTCTTAAAACTTTATGAACCCCTTCAGACCTAAGGTATCATATGTGACCCCTAAAGGAAAATGGCTGTATAAAATCACAGACTGAATAAAACTGTACACTGTCTTCGGCAAATTTGTTTCACATCAATTCTTCTATCTGAAACATATATATTTAAAAAAAAATTAGTTTCAGTCCTAATTGGCGGCCTAAAGGGTGATACGGTAAAAAATTTGGTCAAGGGAAAACGCGTGTAAATCGGTTGAAATCGTTTATAAAAATCAAATTAAATTTCTTTTTCAAGTTCAATTAGTATAAAATTCAGGAAAAATATTCAGTTAGGCTTCCGCTTTTCCAAACCGAATTGCCGGGCCTTACGCTTGACCCTGCCATCAGATTTTGTACAGCCACCTTGTCCACCTTCTTCGCCGCAGAAAGCCAGTTTGCCTTGAACTGCTGCTCGTCCTTAGCAGTTTTTTTGGTCTTCTTTAGGTTCCGCTTAACAACAGCCCAGTATTTCTCAATTGGGCGGAGCTCTGGCGTGTTGGGAGGGTTCTTGTCCTTGGGAACCACCTGCACGTTGTTGGCGGCGTGCCACTCCATGGCCTTTTTACCGTAATGGCAAGATGCCAAATCCGGCCAAAACAGTACGGAACAACCGTGTTTCTTCAGGAAAGGCAGCAGGCGTTTATTCAAACACTCTTTCACGTAAATTTCTTGGTTGACAGTCCCGGAAACTATGAAAATGCTGCTTTTCAAGCCACAGGTACAGATGGCTTTGCCAAACCAGATATTTCTTTGCGAACTTTGACAGTTTCGTGTGCTTGAGAAATATCTGCTGCCTTTCCCCTTCCTTTTGCCGTATAAAACTCCTGTCCCGGAAGCTGCTTGTAGTCGGCTTTGACGTAGGTTTCGTCGTCCATTACCACGCAGTCAAACAGCCTCCGGGATCGCGCTTTGGCCGTCGTATTTTGTTTATCATCGCGATTTGGAGTCACTACCTTCTTGTAAGTCGATAGTCCGGCTCGTTTTTTGGCTCGATGCACGGTTGTAGACGATACACCCAGCTTATTTGCGGCATCTCGGAGAGATAGGTTAGGGTTTCGCTTGAAACTACCGGCAACTCTCTTTGTCGTCTCAGCGGCTTCCGGTTTTCGATTTCCCCCCGATCCAGACTTCCTGGCTGTCGACAAACGTTCCCCAAACACTTTAATTACATTTGTAACGGTTGATTTGGCAACTTTTAGTGATTTTGCCAACTTCGCGTGCGAGTAGCTCGGATTTTCGCGATGCGCGAGCAAAATTTTGATACGCTGCTCTTCTTGCTTGGACGGCATTTTGACAACTGAAGAGTGAATTCCAAAATCAAAATAGGAGCAACATTCTACACACACACACACCTTAAAAATGAGGGGTGTTCAGGTTTTTTAAATGCAAAATTGAAAGAAATACGTCAAGTTGATATTGACCAAATTTTAACCGTATCGCCCTTTAGAACATCCTGAATATGGTGATGTTCTGGAAGAAAAATTTTTAGGCCTTATTAATAGAATATGGTACATATGCATATGTACTATTAAATTAAATTTTGGTGATAAACGTTAAATATTTTTGTATCTTTCCGGGATGTTATTGGTTATCCAAAATGCACTTGAGTTCAGAACTTCAGATCTACAGTTGTAACAGTAGCTTTTAGAGCTATATAAGATTATGATATGTATTCAAACGCATTGAATGAAGGTTTTGGAAGGTGAACAGTCATTATTTGATAATTTTGTGATGTTCCAGCATGAGCATGAGCATGAGCATGATTGACCGCTAGAGGTTGCTACTCCGTTGTTGTCAGATCAGCTGTTTTTACTCAGAGAACCAACAGATGATGCTTGGGCCTAACATACATCTTCAATGTGTAAAAACTGGTGATCTCAAACCAAGGCAATACAGGCGCCGGCCCGCCAAAATGCAGGTCAAGTAAGGAATGCACGATGCTGAGTCGAATGTATTTGATATTCCTTCCGGCGTCCCGCAGGGCAGTCATCTTGGTCCTCTGATATTCGTACTCTTTATCAATGATATGTGCGATAGCCTCAAGTCTGGGAAACTGCTCTATGCAGATGACTTAAAGCTGTTTCGCGTGATTAAGTCGCTTATGGATTGCGGTGCACTGCAAGCTGATATTGAACGATGTTTCAACTTGGTGCGAAATGAACGGAATGCAAATGAATGCGGCGAAATGTAAAGTAATGACGTTCACTCGATGTCGGACTACTGTATCTTTTGCCTACGAGCTGAAAAACTGCCATTAGAAAGAGTCACGTCGATCAAGGATCTTGGCGTCATACTTGATAGTAAACTTCGCTTTAACGAACACATCTCCAGTGACAACTGCGAAAGCCAATGCGATGCTAGGTTTCCTACGCCTGAACACAGCCCATTTCAATGACGTGCATGCGCTGAAGGCCCTGTTCTGCTGCTTTAGTTCGCAGTGTACTTGAGATATGGAGTGCAGGTTTGGGCTCCGTATCATGCCGTCCATATAGCTCGTATTGAGAGAGTCCAGAAGCGCTTCATAAGGTATGCTCTACGTGGCATGCCATGGAACGACCAGTGAACCTACCGCCATACGAACATCGATGCGCACTCCTCGATTTTGAACCGCTGCTGAGACGTCGAGTGATGCTGCTAAGGTTTTTCATTTTCGACGTGTTTAAGAGCAACATAGAATGCAGCAGCCTTCTCGAAAATGTGAGGTTAAATGTACCTACTCGTCAGCTCCAAAATCGGCAACTGCTGTGGATCCCCAGCCATCGAACAAATTACGGCCTGAACAATCCACTGGATTTATGTTGTAGACGTTTCAATGAAGTGTGTGACTGTTTCGATTTTAATGTTAGCAAAGTAGTTTTTAAATATAGAATTAAGAGTGTCGATTAACCAGTCTGTGCGACTTTTGTGTCGAAGATGTTGTCAAATAAATAAAAAAGGGTAGGAATAAGTTGACGTGATATTTGATTTATTTGAAGCCACGGGCACCACTGCACTTCCATGAGAAATCACTGAGTTTTGGATAACAGGATTGGATAGCAGCAGGGTTCGTTTTGAAAATTCGGGCGATTTCCGATTTGAACCGATTTAAACTAATAGTTAGGATGCTCTTTGGGCCACTCACAAGGTGTGATTATGGTTTTTAAATAGGAAAACAAAGTGATTTTAAATAATACTGAACAGCTGATTTTGACTGGTTTAAGCCAACAGTAAGGATGCCACTGGGGCCACTCACAAAACGTGATAGTGGTTTTTCGTTGGAAAACTAGGAGATTTTTTACAATTGGAAAGCCGATTTGAGCCGATTTGAACCAATAGTATGGATGCTATTGAGGCCACTCACAGAGTGTGATAGTAGTATTTCATTATAGAAAACAAAGTAATTCATCTCAACGTCCAAGAGCCAACTTGGACTGATTCGACTTACAAAATGGGACAGTGATTTATTTGTTCCTAGATAGGTCGGCCCGACGAGCATGGCAAACGAGTAATTGGTCGTGGATCGACGTTCTCATGCTCACTCTATCACTCGCGCAACAAACAATAGGCCATCGGAACAATAGATGAAACGTTACGGCCGGTAACAAAATATAGCAGAACAAAGCATCTAAACAATCGATTCAACCGATTCAACTGATGGTCGACGCAAAACTCTGTCACCCCTAAACGCATCATGGGGGTGACAAAATCGGGACATCACTACAGACTGGGAAACACTTTCAAAAAGCCTGCAATATACTACAGAATATTGCAGGCTTTTTGACAGTATTTTCCACTCTTTTAGAAATTGAAGCCACCATTTTGGATTCCTCAAGGAAGTCGGACATCTATTTTCGGCATCAAGACGCCAAAAAATAGCCATATTGTATGATATTTGACAGTATTCCCCATTTTTTAAATGTCAAAAGCCGCCATTTTGGATTCGTAGGTGGCGTCAGACATCGATTTCCAGCAATTTTACGCCGTTTCCGAACTATAAACCTCGATATTGCAGGGTATTCAACAGTATTTCAAAAATTTCCGGATACCAAAAGCTGGCATCTTGGACTCTAAGATCGCATCGGATATCGATTTCCAGCCTAAATTGGCCGTTCCTGGTCCAAAAAAAATCATATCGGTAATTAAACGACGGTAGTCCACGACACGGAAGAAGTCTGCACATTGTAGACGAAATACGCGTATCTGTCAAGATAAGCAAAGGTAGTTGGAATAAAATGAGGAATACTAATTTTTCTCCTCATTTCTAGTTATTGCGAGATAAACTGGTATGACCGGGGTTCGTCCAAACTGTCCTTGAGTTCAGACCATAAGATCTACAATTGTAACAGTAGGATTTTGGAGTATGCAAATGAACAATATGTACTTAACAATATTAATTGAATGGTGTAGAAGGTCAACAGTCATAATGCGACAAACTTTGGATATTCTAGGTCATCCAAACTGTCCATAAGCTCAAGACATAAGATCTTCAGTTGTAACAGTAGCTTTTTGGGCTATATAAGGTGACTATATGTATTCAAACATATTCAATGAATCTTTTGGAATGTCAACATTCAATATTATATAACTTTCTGATCCTCTAGGTCATCCAAACTGTCCTGGCGTTCAGTACTTAAGATTTACAGTTCTAGCAGTATTTTTTTCAGTTTTCAGGTTTTGTTGTTTTGTTTTGACCCTCGTGGTGTGTTACAGGGTTCTGATGCATGGTCAGTATCGGAGTCATAGTTTGTTTTCTTTGCAATGAATCGAATTTTATTGAAAGTTCACGCTATTTAAACCCTTTTAGAAGTGAGAGCACGCCCCTTTATCAGTCAAAATCAGATTCATTGCAAAGAAAACAAACTATGACTCCGATACTGACCATGCATCAGAACCCTGTAACACACCACGAGGGTCAAAAACAAAAACAAAAAACCTGAAAACTGAAAAAAAATACTGCTAGAACTGTAAATCTTAAGTACTGAACGCCAGGACAGTTTGGATGACCTAGAGGATCAGAAAGTTATATAATATTGAATGTTGACATTCCAAAAGATTCATTGAATATGTTTGAATACATATAGTCACCTTATATAGCCCAAAAAGCTACTGTTACAACTGAAGATCTTATGTCTTGAGCTTATGGACAGTTTGGATGACCTAGAATATCCAAAGTTTGTCGCATTATGACTGTTGACCTTCTACACCATTCAATTTAATATTGTTAAGTACATATTGTTCATTTGCATACTCCAAAATCCTACTGTTACAATTGTAGATCTTATGGTCTGAACTCAAGGACAGTTTGGACGAACCCCGGTCATACCAGTTTATCTCGCAATAACTAGAAATGAGGAGAAAAATTAGTATTCCTCATTTTATTCCAACTACCTTTGCTTATCTTGACAGATACGCGTATTTCGTCTACAATGTGCAGACTTCTTCCGTGTCGTGGACTACCGTCGTTTAATTACCGATATGATTTTTTGGACCAGGAACGGCCAATTTAGGCTGGAAATCGATATCCGATGCGATCTTAGAGTCCAAGATGCCAGCTTTGGTATCCGGAAATTTTTGAAATACTGTTGAATACCCTGCAATATCGAGGTTTATAGTTCGGAAACGGCGTAAAATTGCTGGAAATCGATGTCTGACGCCACCTACGAATCCAAAATGGCGGCTTTTGACATTTAAAAAATGGGGAATACTGTCAAATATCATACAATATGGCTATTTTTTGGCGTCTTGATGCCGAAAATAGATGTCCGACTTCCTTGAGGAATCCAAAATGGTGGCTTCAATTTCTAAAAGAGTGGAAAATACTGTCAAAAAGCCTGCAATATTCTGTAGTATATTGCAGGCTTTTTGAAAGTGTTTCCCAGTCTGTAGTGATGTCCCGATTTTGTCACCCCCATGATGCGTTTAGGGGTGACAGAGTTTTGCGTCGACCATCAGTTGAATCGGTTGAATCGATTGTTTAGATGCTTTGTTCTGCTATATTTTGTTACCGGCCGTAACGTTTCATCTATTGTTCCGATGGCCTATTGTTAGTTGCGGGAGTGATCGAGTGAGCATGAGAAGTCGTGGATCGACGGGTAAGACCAATTACTCGTTTGCCATGCTCGTCGGGCCGACCTATCTAGGAACAAATAAATCACTGTCCCATTTTGTAAGTCCAATCAGTCCAAGTTGGCTCTTGGGCGTTGAGATGAATTACTTTGTTTTTTAATGAAATACCACTATCACACTCTGTGAGTGGCCCCAATAGCATCCATACTATTGGTTCAAATCGGCTCAAATCGGCTTTCCAACGAAAAACCACTATCATGTTTTGTGAGTGGCCCCAGTGGCATACTTACTGTTGGCTTAAACCAGTCAAAATCAGCTGTTCAGTATTATTTAAAACCACTTTGTTTTCCTATTTAAAAACCATAATCACACCTTGTGAGTGGCCCAAAGAGCATCCTAACTATTAGTTTAAATCGGTTCAAATCGGAAATCGCCCGAATTTTCAAAACGAACCCTGCTGCTATCCAATCCTGTTATCCAAAATCCCAGTGATTTCTCATGGAAGTGCAGTGGTGCCCGTGGCTTCAAATAAATCAAATATCACGTCAACTTATTCCTACCCTTTTTTTATTTATTTGACAACATCTTCGACACAAAAGTCGCACAGACTGGTTAATCGACACTCTTAATTCTATATTTAAAAACTACTTTGCTAACATTAAAATCGAAACAGTCACACACTTCATTGAAACGTCTACAACATAAATCCAGTGGATTGTTCAGGCCGTAATTTGTTCGATGGCTGGGGATCCACAGCAGTTGCCGACTTCGGAGCTGACGAGTAGGTACATAAAACCTCACATTTTCGAGAAGGCTGCTACAGTCGATGTTGCACTTAAGCACGTCGAAAATGAACAACCTTTGCAGCATCACTCGACGACTCACCAGCGGTTGTAAATCGAGGAGTGCGCATCGATGTTCGTATGGCGGTAGGTTCACTGGGTCGTTCCATGGCATGCCACGTAGAGCATACCTTATGAAGCGCTTCTGGACTCTCTCAATACGAGCTATATGGACGGCATGATACGGAGCCCAAACCTGCACTCCATATCTCAAGTACACTGCGAACTAAAGCACAGAACAGGGCCTTCAGCGCATGCACGTCATTGAAATGGGCTGTGTTCCGGCGTAGGAAACCTAGCATCGCATTGGCTTTCGCAGTTGTCACTGAGATGTGTTCGTTAAAGCGAAGTTTACTATCAAGTATGACGCCAAGATCCTTGATCGACGTGACTCTTTCTAATGGCAGTTTTTCAGCTCGTAGGCAAAGATACAGTAGTCCGACATCGAGTGAACGTCATTACTTTACATTTCGCCGCATTCATTTGCATTCCGTTCATTTCGCACCAAGTTGAAACACGTTCAATATCAGCTTGCGTGCACCGCAATCCACAAGCGACTTAATCACGCGAAACAGCTTTAAGTCATCTGCATAGAGCAGTTTCCCAGACTTGAGGCTATCGCACATATCATTGATAAAGAGTACGAATATCAGAGGACCAAGATGACCGTACCTGCGGGACGCCGGAAGGAATATCAAATACATTCGACTCAGCATCGTGCATTCCTTACTTGACCTGCATTTTGGCGGAGGCCGGCGCCTGTATTGCCTTGGTTTGAGATCACCAGGTTGTACGCATTGAAGATGTATGTTGAGGCCCAAGCATCATCTGTTGGTTCTCTGAGTAAAAACAGCTGATCTGACAACAACGGAGTAGCAACCTCTAGCGGTCAATCATGCTCATGCTCATGCTCATGCTGGAACATCACAAAATTATCAAATAATGACTGTTCACCTTCCAAAACCTTCATTCAATGCGTTTGAATACATATCATAATCTTATATAGCTCTAAAAGCTACTGTTACAACTGTAGATCTGAAGTTCTGAACTCAAGTGCATTTTGGATAACCAATAACATCCCGGAAAGATACAAAAATATTTAACGTTTATCACCAAAATTTAATTTAATAGTACATATGCATATGTACCCATATTCTATTAATAAGGCCTAAAAATTTTTCTTCCAGAACATCACCATATTCAGGATGTTCTAAAGGGCGATACGGTTAAAATTTGGTCAATATCAACTATGACGTATTTCTTTCAATTTTGCATTTAAAAACCTGAACACCCCTCATTTTTAAAGGTATGTGTGTGTAGAATGTTGCTCCTATTTTGATTTTGGAATTCACTCTTCCAGTTGTCAAAATGCCGTCCAAGCAAGAAGAGCAGCGTATCAAAATTTTAGCTCGCGCATCGCGAAAATCCGAGCTACTCGCACGCGAAGTTGGCAAAATCACTAAAAGTTGCCAAATCAACCGTTACAAATGTAATTAAAGTGTTTGAGGAACGTTTGTCGACAGCCAGGAAGTCTGGATCGGGGGAAATCGAAAACCGGAAGCCGCTGAGACGACAAAGAGAGTTGCCGGTAGTTTCAAGCGAAACCCTAACCTATCTCTCCGAGATGCCGCAAATAAGCTGGGTGTATCGTCTACAACCGTGCATCGAGCCAAAAACGAGCCGGACTATCGACTTACAAGAAGGAAGTGACTCCAAATCGCGATGATAAACAAAATACGACGGCCAAAGCGCGATCCCGGAGGCTGTTTGACTGCGTGGTAATGGACGACGAAACCTACGTCAAAGCCGACTACAAGCAGCTTCCGGGACAGGAGTTTTATACGGCAAAAGGAAGGGGAAAGGTAGCAGATATTTTCAAGCACACGAAACTGTCAAAGTTCGCAAAGAAATATCTGGTTTGGCAAGCCATCTGTACCTGTGGCTTGAAAAGCAGCATTTTCATAGTTTCCGGGACTGTCAACCAAGAAATTTACGTGAAAGAGTGTTTGAATAAACGCCTGCTGCCTTTCCTGAAGAAACACGGTTGTTCCGTACTGTTTTGGCCGGATTTGGCATCTTGCCATTACGGTAAAAAGGCCATGGAGTGGCACGCCGCCAACAACGTGCAGGTGGTTCCCAAGGACAAGAACCCTCCCAACACGCCAGAGCTCCGCCCAATTGAGAAATACTGGGCTATTGTTAAGCGGAACCTAAAGAAGACCAAAAAAACTGCTAAGGACGAGCAGCAGTTCAAGGCAAACTGGCTTTCTGCGGCGAAGAAGGTGGACAAGGTGGCTGTACAAAATCTGATGGCAGGGGTCAAGCGTAAGGCCCGGCAATTCGGATTTGGGAAAGCGGAAGCCTAACTGAATATTTTTCCTGAATTTTATACTAATTGAACTTGAAAAAGAAATTTAATTTGATTTTTATAAACGATTTCACCGATTTACACGCGTTTTCCCTTGACCAAATTTTTACCGTATCACCCTTTAGGCCGCCAATTAGGATTGAAACTCATTTTTTTTAAATATACATGTTTCAGATAGAAGAATTGATGTGAAACAAATTTGCCGAAGACAGTGTACAGTTTTATTCAGTCTGTGATTTTATACAGCCATTTTCCTTTAGGGGTCACATATGATACCTTAGGTCTGAAGGGGTTCATAAAGTTTTTAAGACCAGGCTTAATTTTTTTGAATTTTTCAATTGTGTGTAGCCCGAAATCAACACCCTTCCCTAGCAAAACTGATGCGTGGAAATAGTTCCGATCGATTGGTGCCAAGAAGTTGAAAATATTTTGACATTTGACTGCGATCCTACGCCAAAAATCGAATTTACGGACGTGCATAGTTAGAAATGTTCTAAAACCCGTCGATGAACAGTTTCAGATTTTAAAAAAAATCGATTTGAAGTTTCGTATGGAACACACAGAGTTGTTCAGGTGCAACCTGGAGGCCGTATTTCAATGCCTGACGCCATTTCGAAATCCAAGATGGCAGTTTCTGTTGCGCAAAAAGTGTGAAATACTGTCAAACACCGTGCGATATCGAAATTTTTGGATCAGGAATGGCCAATCAAGGCTGAAAATAGATATCAAGTGAAATCTTGGAATCCAACATAGCAGCTTCTGGTATTGGAAAAAGTTAGGAACTCCGTTATATACCCTGCAATATCGATGTTTTGGGTACGGAAACGGTATACAATTGATGAAGTTTGCAGAAGCAGATAATTTCTCATCTCCAAGCGAAGCGCTAGGAGTGGACAGTAATTTATTGCTAGAACGAATAGACACGAAGAGAAAGTGTATTGATAGTTCCGTATAGGGCAACGGCAGGATTTGAAATTGAAAGATACAAGTTTGAAAACGAGCGGAGGGCATTTGAACGCCACTCACCGTCGTTCTCTCCGAGATCTATAAGTAATACAGATAAAATTCAAAAATCGAATTTACGGGCGTACATAGTTGGAAATGTTCCAAAAACCATCCATGAACAGTTTCAGATTTTTTGAAAATCGTTTAATTTGATGGTTGAAGTTTCGTATGGGACATCTTCGACAACGTTGTTCAGGTGGTAACCTGGAGGCCGTATTTCGGAATCCAAGAGGGCAGTTTCTGTTGCGCAAAAAGTGAGAAATACTGTCAAACATCCTGCGATATGGAAATTTTTGAATTAAGGCTGCAATTCGATATCCGATACGATCTTGGAATCCAAGATGACAGCTTCTGGTATCGGAATAGTTAGAAATACTGTTAAATCCTGTTGAAATCCTGCAATATCAATGTTTTCCGTTCGGAAACGGCGTACAATTGCTGGAAATAGATGTCTGACGCCATATAAGCATCCAAAATGGCGGCTTCTGACATTTAAAAATGGGAAATACTGTCAAATACCCTACAATAGGGCTATTTTTGGAACGCAGACGGCGGCTTGATGCCAAAAATCGATGTCCGACTTCATTTGGCAATCTAAAATGGCGGCTTCAGTTTCGAAAAGAGTGGCGAAATACTGTCCAAAAGCCTCGCCATATGGATACTTTTGTATCAATAAGGGTATATAAATTCTATAAACCCATGTTTGACACCATTTTGGAAACCAATGTTCCAGAAAAAATCAGCAGGGTTGTGTATAGCACTCACTTTTCCGATTAATCACCTTCCTTCTTAGCAAATTTCCAGCCGTACGAAAAAAAACGCAGTGATCTTTTTTCGTAGCAGTAGTTTTAATAAAAAAAATCTCAAGCACTTCAATCGACACGAAATAATTTCAAACAAAAAAATGTAAGTTACATTAATCGCGCTCTGCCGAACTTTTAGCGAAAATGATCGAGTGGAGGAAATATCTGCGCCAGGGAACTGTGCCTATTTTCAAATCAAAGTCCTTTTAAAAAAAGACTGCTCTTTAGCTATTCTTAAAAAGTATTATTGAACATTCACGCCCAGTGCTTCGTATGGTGACGGAAAGCATTGTGAATTGAAACCGTCAATTTTCAATTCAGTCAAAGCTTTATTATTTAAACATCATTACATTTACAAAAAAATTCAGACACACTTAATTATTGGTTAAATATTTAACTACAAAATAACGCAAATATTTACATTCTGAGCAACGAAAAGTTGAAAAACTAACTGTTTAAAACTTTCGACGGCTGAGACAGTAAAGTCAGTCTATGAGTATTATATTGGGTCTCATCATTTAGGTTATTCGCTTACAACCTCGTTAAAAATCTCTATAAGGTTTGGTTGTTTTATTTCCTCAGTCATTCGATTACAAGGTATATCTAAATTACTTAAAAACCAAATTTAATGGCACACATTTAAAATAAACCACTACAGCATACTTAGAACTTTTTTATGACACTTTACACCAAAAGAGTGCATTCGCGTTTAACAAAATTCTGATCTTCTTCCAATTTTTTTTCGTTCCATTTCTCTACGTCTTCAATTTTTTGTGCTTCTGCTCTTCCGATTCTCTTCTTCAATTTCAATTCGGACACTTTGACCGCTTCGCCTTTCATCTTCTTCGATTGTATTACGTTTCTCTCATTCACGTTGTCTTCTTCTATTTCACTTTTTTATTTTGCTTCTTTCTACTGCTTTGCTTCCTCCGTTGTGCCTTCTTCAATTTCCTTTGACTTTCATTTTTCTCCTGCATCCGTTTAAGTTTTATTCTTCTGCTGATTCCGTTACGTTTCTCTTCTTTGGTTACTGCTACGGCTTCTTTTCTTCGGGTACTGCTACGGCTACGGTTGCTATTTCCGAACGGTTCTTCTTCAGTTTGTATTCTTCCGTACTTGTTTTTATCATTGTTTCTTTTTCGCTATTTTTCTCCAGTTTTTCTTCAACGTCTCGGATAGGACCAAACCCTGTGGCACTCCATTTCCAGCTCGTGTTCACCAGACATGTGTCCTCCTACAGACACCTGGAATGTCCTTTCCGAGAGAAAGCTCCGCAACGTGTTTATCATGCGATCACGTATCTGCCAAGTCTTCAACGTGAGGAGAATACCGTTTCGCCAGGTGGTATCGTATACCTTTGACAGATCTGAAGTGGCTATCAGTGAGTGTTCGCCTCCGGTTGGCAGAGATCTCTCCAGCTCTGCAAAGTAGGTTTCCAGTTTTTTTTTGCGCGGTTCATGATCCATAAACTAACCATATTGTGGTTTCTACAGTATTTTCCTCTTTTGTGACCCCAGAAGGCACTATCTTGGATTCCAAAACGGCACTAGACATAGATTTTTACCCAATATATCTAAATGTGATCAGTGATCTAAATGTATCCATACCGCAGGGTATTTGTATGTATTTCTCTCATGAAACAGAAACCACCACCTTGAATTCCAAAATTGCGTCCATATTTCCCACTCTTCACAGAACTGAAGCTTCTATTTCGGATACCTTAATAAAGTCGGACATCGATTATCGGCATCAACTTGCCGTCTCCAATTCAAACATATTGATATTGCATGGTATTTGACAATATTTATAATTTCTAACGCAACAGAAGTGGCCATCTTTGATTCCAAAATGGCGTCAGACATTACTAGAAAATCAGACTCTCCAGGATTTCTACATTTCTACGTCTTGCCCGATCCAAAAATATCGATTTGGTAGGGTTTTTGCCAGTAATTCCCAGTTTTTCTAAGACCGAAAGCCACCATCTTGGATTCCAAAATGGCATCAGGTATCCCTCACGGCCTTTAGGTGGCCACTAGGCCATTCCTTATTTTGAAAAAATGGCCAAGTCAAGAATTCCACCTCTTGAAATGTTCGTCTTGACTAGAAAACAAACATACTTAAATTTGAAGATCGTACGTTGACGTTAAGTGCTCCCCAACGGACCTGAAGAAATGGTAGTACGGGTGACTACCCACGCGGTGGCAAGCACGCTACTGTAGTGTATGGTCCTGCTGGTCGACCAAGATCAGTGTCGTCAGGTTGATAATATTTTATGTTCGTTTTTTTTTATTATCAATGTTGTTTGGGACACTTTATCATCAGTACACCAGTTTGTAGGTACAACACAATAACGTCATCATAGACGTGGCCGGATAGCTCAGGGGTTATCCGTTCTGCTTACTGAGCAGATGGTCGGGAGTTCAATCCCAGGTCCGTCCTCTTCCTTGTCATTTGTCACTTGCCTCTTTCTATCATCACTAGATCTAAAATAAAAAGCAGTCTACTGCGCCTTTCATTGATCGCATCACTTACCACAGTAAATCCATGATCTAAAAATAACCTACCTCACCTAACACAAAAACTATCCTATCCTTCCCTTGGAGACGCAGAGGTAGGTCTCTAACCAACGATTGTCAAACTAATCAATCCCCCCTTCCCCCCTCCCAAAGACCGTGAAGACGTGGCCGGCGCCGGGTACTGATCTATTATAAATATAATTAGTGAACTTGTACATTGAAGATGCAAAGCTACTCCCAAACTCACATTAATAAAAAAAACACTTAATTGAATTCCTTACACTTACTTTTTTAATCGTTTTGTACATGTTTGACCTTATTGTGTTGTGTTGTTTTGTCTTTGAAATTGCTGTCTAAACAAAATGCTTATCCTTAAGGTTATTTATTAAGTTTTACTTTAGAACAATGCACTGAAATTTCTTAACTACACTTCTTCTTTTTTGACGACATAAGGAATCTCTGAACATCTCTCTGACATAAGGAATAATCAAGTCTCGCTGCAATCGCTAATAAATCACACAGTTCAACGCCTCGTAATGTTCCTTGACATACATTTTTATCATGGTAGCACACTTGTTGCCATTCGGTTGTGATAACATAAATAACATAACATAAAGTCATAATCAAGTTACTGCAACTAACTATGATCGTAGTGTGCCACTTGGGAGTAACTAGTGTAACTATTCAAGGTATTATACAAAACTACAGCATACAATTGCATTTCATTACAACAATTTGATTTCCAAAGATATAAACAGGTATTTCTCGACGAGGATAGCGATGGTGAGCGGAAAGAATAAAGTGATTCCAATGTTTTTGCAATATCCTCGGTTCCGATCCGCGTCATTTGACGGCGGATTGGAGACGAAACCGAAACAGTGATTTGGAATAATGAGCTACCATCTTCAGTATGGCTTTGTCGTCCAATAGAACTGATATTCTGTAAAGAGACTACTCACGCGGCAAGAAAGGAGCAAAGCGAAATGAAGAAAATATTGAAAAATTGATGCCCACGAAAGTGAATATCAGAGGTGTAAACGTCGTTGAGAAAAAAAGTTAGCGTATACGCCACTCTTGCGTTTAATGCAAGAAAAAATGACTTTTATACATATTGTAGTACAACAAGTTCTCAGAAGCAGACAAAGCTCTAAAGCCACAAAAGTCCATTGAAAACCTAATGTCCGCCTAGAGTAGCTTACTGGACCATTATGCAATGTGCCTTCCCCATTCTGACAAAGTCAAAACTTTCGGTCAGTATTGACGGCTGAACGAATTAAAAAAAATCTGAAACTTCTACAATTTACTACGTACAGTCGTAGATTAGATTTCGAATGAGCAAGCCAAAATCATAAGGTTCACAGAATGGAAGAAACAAGTAATTTGCTGCGTTATCAAATGCACATAAATGATATGTTAGATTTGACATAGATTCATGAGATATTTCATGTGAATTTAAGCTAGATATTGCCTAAATCAAGACTGTTGTTTGAGAAATTGCAAACAATGTTGTTGTCTACGCTTGCTTGGACCTGCAGTTGAATAAAGGCAAATTGTACACGTCTATTGAATTTCATCATGTTTTTCTATGTACTCAAATGTGATGTCTGTGTTAGCGATTCCTTTGAAAGTCGTTTGAAATAATTGATTTCAGACGTGACTTAAAACCATTTCAATTGCGGTTTAATTGCGGATGATATTAATATTTAAAAAGGTTGGACAAAATTACTATCCATTGATGGAACAACCTTGAATACCTTCCGAAATTTGTATAAGTTATTGCCGTTTAAAGTCTGACTTTTCGTGAGGTTTTACACTTTTGATTTTTCAATTAACACCCCCTCATAGCACTCACCACTGAAGAAGTTTGTAAGTCACCGACGAAATAGGCCTATCTGTCAAAAGATAAGCTTTCTGTAGTGTAATTCAAAGGAATTTGCTCGCGTTTACCAGTGATAGTTAAAAACAAGTGTTTCAGTTTTTTTTTTGTAGAAAAGGTGATCAAGTAGTATTTTATTCTAAATATGGGCTACGGAAGGACGTTATCAAACATTTTCACGAAAAATTATCCAAAAATCCAAACATTTCGTATTTTCATACCAACAGAAGAATTTCGCGTCAGACCGTTTCCTCATTTAGCGTGGAACTGCTTTCAAATGCATTTTCCTGCGAACAAAGGCAAGCTTTCTTAACAACATCCTCACCATCGATTCCCAGTGTTTGTTGCAAAGCTCCGGGGGAAGCAGGCCATGTTCTCGATATAGTCAAAAGTTCAACCCCATTGTGTGCGTCCGAAACCCGTTCAAAGACACCTTTCCGAACGTGGCGTGGCGAGAACAAAGCCATCCGGACCGCATAAATTCCAGCTGGCCGTCGATTTCGGAAAGTGGTTCAACACAATATTTCCATGATAAGCAATCGAGATTCCGGGTCAAACCCCTAGCAAAACCAGTCGACCTGAATCGGCACGGAAGCGAGGAATGCTAAAATTCAAAGCCTACTGCTGTTTGTTTTTAATCAATTTAAATTGCGAATACCCGGGAAGGTGGCATTTCGTATCGAACATGGCAGTCGGTGTGTGACGACTGTGCCTGAGTCAATAAGTTTGCATAAAACCGGGCAGCGTTCGATTTGATTTTTGGACCTGCATATATCGTCCCATGGAAGAACACACTTGACCCGTTTCACAGTCGAAAGGCTTGCGGTCGAGAGCGATTCAAGTGCGAGTGGTAAGTGGTTTAATTTTGACGAGTTCCTTGGGTTGGAAATTCACAGCTCGGTGGAGTTGGAATTTTCGGGTTGAAGGGGAACTCAACGGTCGTTGCCGGCTGGGTGTGTATCGATATTTTAGCAATCGCATCTCGAAGGGTGAATTAGCAAATTGGTCTACTGTTTGCACACATCCAATCAGAAGATGTTACATTTACCAACAGTTCTGGGGGATTGCGGATGTGGCGACCGCGTTTTTTAGTTTGTTCGGACTTGAACCAAATTATCAATTTTGTGTATAGAAGAGTTCTATTAAGAATTCCAACCATTATCATCATGAGTAGTTAAAATAGGAGCATGGTCATAGCCGTTGCGTTTCCCTTATATATATATATATATTTTTACATAATTTTCAATTTTAAGTTAAGGATCGACAATTTTCAATCCTGATTCTTAAAAATTAGAATTTCGGAGAAGTATTAATGAAAAAAATTGCAGAAAGATGAGGTTAAAATTGATATCTAAGATCCAAGATCTTGCATCTTGAATTTGAAATTTGGAGCGATTAGGATCTGGATTTTGACTATTGTATATAAATTATTTGTAATTTGGATTGATAAATTTTCAATTAAGAGTTTGTTGTTCGGTCTTTTGAACCTTGAAGTTTCAAATATTAATTTATGTAAGATGATGGAGTTTTTTTTATTGAATTAAAAAAAAATTGAATAATTTCTAACTTTTTGTTGTTGTGATTTATGCCAATAAAACTACTGGCAATCTTACTATCACGAGAAGGAACGAGTGAAAAGTTTTGACTGAACAGGATGACTTCATTCATACACCAATTGATTAGAAAAACGTACAAACTTTTTGCATTGAAGTTTTGGTTATGTGCTTTAAATTATTACTGAAAAATTACCTTCTTTTGCTCCCATACAAATCTGCATATAAACAGGTTGAAAATATGGTCTTCCCTTTCCGAGTCCTCAAAACCGGGTATCAGATAATTCTTCCAGAAAGACAATCTTTTGTTCCTATAGGAGATGTGATGGGACCTTGCGACCTTTGTTATATGCAGTGTTTCTCCAAATGTCTGGTATAAGAGTTTAATCTGTTTCTGTTTTTTTTAAATATAATTCATTAGTTTTTGTTTGTCTTGTTTCGTAATGTCCTCGAGGCTTTCGTCTACCTCATTCGTTCTGTGTCCTCAGCCTATCGTGGAGGCTAGTTTAGCGGAGGTCAAGATCGAATCCGTCCTCCAGTACACAGGCGATCTCCCATCTCTAGGTTTGACATCCTAAGCATGATTGCATTAAGCCTAGCCTGGGCCTCAAGCAGAATGGTTGGTAAGGAGACTCAACTATTACCAACGGGTTTCGGCCAGTCAGCTCCGTTATCATGCGATCAACCATTTGTGAAAACTGGACAATCGACGACCTTGGCGGTGCGCAACAGCTGCAGAAACGGTGATTGCGCCAGCATTAGTCGTCCATAATATCACCATATTGGACCAGTCCGTAACCCAGTAACCGATACACGCGGGGATGCGGTATGGGTTCGCATATTATGGGGATATCCGATGCCGACTCACGAACTGCCTAAAAACAACAGTTGCTGGGCTGCCTCACAATGATTCAGGTTTAGTTGGGTTACCAGCACTGCGATTGGCTTCTAGGTCTCTACCCTTGTAAGTAGGACACTTAGAGTCTCCCATGACGCGATTGTCGTCCGGTTTCCCAGTGCACGCTCAGTGGGGAGGCGGACTTTGAGTCAGCTTTGAGCATAGCCACTTTTTGGGGCGAGTCGGCTTCGGCTGCTGCTAGTCGTATCGTGGTCATTTCCGAACCCGAAGTTGTCCCTTTCGTAGCTGTATGGCCGCTGAGCCTTGATGGCCGTGGAGATTTCACCAGCCTCCTTGATCTCGTCCAGGTTCCTACCACACCTTCTCCTAGGGCTTGTTCAGCTAGTTTTGTGTACGCCGAGCCCTTCAGCTTAATGTACGTTTTGAGCTCAAGGATCATATTGCCCGTGCCAGTCCGGCGTATACTCCGCAAATCGGCGCCCAAAGCTGCGAGCTTCATGTCACCACGTATTGCTTTCAAGACCTCCGAGTACTTAGACTCTGCGGTCTTATTGATGAGGGCATCACCGCAGTGCTAGGCCGGGCTTGGCATTTGGGCCGCCCTCGGCGCTTGAGACACTGTTCGCAGTCGAGCTGGGAACACGACACCACGTTGACTTCTTGGAGGCGTTGGGTGCCACTTCCCCAGTGAGATTGCCTCATCCGCTTGGACGTCTCTGCCCCCGTGGGACCTCCCACGGAGACAGAATCATCCGTCTGCGTGTGCTTAGAGGCCAACTCTCTAGCCTTCTCCGCCGCAATTAGACTAGGCATCTCCCTGGCCATTTACTCGGCTAGAAACTTGGATTCCAGCTCGTCGTTCTCGCGGCATGCAACCTGCACGAATCTTCGAAGCTTCAATATGCTTCAATATGATTTAAGGTCTTTGCTAATATTGCTCCGCGTCGAGGTAAAGTAGATAATAGCGTTTAGCTGCTTAGTGACCACGACCACTTTGGGAAGCGTTTCTCGCTTCCTCTCCATGGACCGGATGACGTCCTAGTCTCATTCTTGCTGATGCACCTGCTTCCGGATGCCACTGGGCTTCCGTAGAGGATGCACCGCCGAATCTCCTTTTTCTGCTAGGCTGTGATCTAGCTAGGCCTCCTTTGGCGAACGGGTCCACTACCTCTAGGGTTTTATTGTATTGGGAGTTTGAGCTCGATACTGTTGAGCCCCCTTCAGCCGCTATTAAAACCAACGTGAAGTAGTCGCTATAGTTATCCCATGGTTATCTATGCAACTAGTGAGGCCATGCGAGGGTTGATACGATGCTTTCCATGGGGATTAGACTGATGCAAAATTTGAAATATTTGCTCCCCTAAGCTTAATCGACGCCAATTTGGGTCCTGATAGTCCCCAAAAAATTTTAACACATTTGGTTTTAATTTGGCTTTGCACACGCTATTCAAAGTTTGTATGGGAATTAGTATGAAGAATCTCAAACTTACATTTCAGATCCCTAACATCTTGATATTATGTCCTTAAACCAAATCTTATATACATTCATATAGTGTAAGTTGTCAACTATCAAAATGCCGAAGATACCGGACATGTAAATTTTATACAAAAATAGTTATTCAATAAAACATAAAATACACACTTTAGGTATGATGTTTTATTCTTATTTTTGTTTTCTTATTATTTATATGTTTTTTATATTTTATATTCATATATTTTATGTATTTTATTTTATTTATATTATTATATATATTTTATATATTTTATATTTATATATTTTATATACATTACAATATTTTTACTTCTTTTTATTATATTTGATGAATAACTATTTTTGTATAAAATTTACATGTCAGGTATCTTCGGCATTTTGATAGTTGACAACTTACACTATATGAATGTATATAAGATTTGGTTTAAGGACATAATATCAAGATGTTAGGGATCTGGAAATGTAAGTTTGAGATTCTTCATACTAATTCCCATACAAACTTTGAATAGCGTGTGCAAAGCCAAATTAAAACCAAATGTGTTAAAATTTTTGGGGACTATCAGGACCCAAATTGGCGTCGATTCAGCTTAGGGAGCAAATATTTCGAATTTTGCATCAGCCTAA